>VZUI01081398.1:0-21105 GCA_013401135.1 Cettia cetti | reverse complement strand
TGATATGATATGATATGATATGATATGATATGATATGATATGATATGATGATATGATATGATATGATATGATATGATGATATGATTGATATTATATGATAGATATGATTATCTGCAGAAGTAGCCTAGGGAAGAGGAATGTGGTGCTAGCTTTCTTCCTAACAATCCACCAGTGTATCTCCACACAGGCACAAAGGAAGCATTTCTAGGCATCAACAGGTAGTCTTTGTGTTCAGTCAGCCCATGATTTTTCTGCAGAGAGTGCCAGAATAAGTATATTTCCAAGACCCTCCAACCTTCAAAAAGAATTTTTGAAACAACAAGTAATTTCTCAGAGTTTCAATGTAAGTTGGAAGGGAGATAGAACACCCTTAGGGAGTCAGAGCTAAGAAAAATGCACCAGAGTAGTACTTTGGCAAATGCTCTATAACACTGCAGCCAAATTAACTCACTGTTTTCTGTGTTTTCTTTCAATACAGTGGTGCAGGACATAATTCCAGACTGTTTCTTCTACTACTTTTGTACATGTCAAGTAATTTCTTGAAGGACTGATGCACAGAGACAGACAGTCTTGTTCTACTTTTTTATAGTCTTGAAGAAATGCTCTAAGTCTCTGTAACATGTCTTACTTGCAAATTGGTTTCCAGATTTTATTTTCCTTTCACCTTTCTTGCATGCCTCCCCAGATGAGTTCACTCTTCATTCTTTGCCAAAGCCTCTTTGCCCAGAGACTGCTCTCATGATCACACTGCTAATACTGTGACCAAAAGCTAGCCATCAGCAAAAGCTGTCATTCAGCTCTGAACCTCAGTGCTTTCCACTGGAGTGAAGTTTTCTTTGGCTATCCAAAAATGAAACCCCTATTTCTTTTAAGTGAAATTGCAGCAGAGGAAATTGTGCACTCCATCTGTCTGTACACAAGTGACTGGAAAAAGCAATGGACATCTTGAATGTTTTGTCCCAAGACAAATAGAAGATAGAACTTTAATTGGCAGAGGTGAAGTTACATTTATCATGGAAATTATTATATATATTATAAAATGTAGATATACGTATGGCTTTCTCTTCTTGATCATTTTGGGAAAAGCTATATAATACCATATTTGTTATGAGGAACTAGTTTTATCCACCCTTTCATTCACTCTCTATGCCCTCTCTTCCTTTCATTTTGACTGATTGCTGAAGTGTTAGGGTTAATAAATCTTCTTGTTAGTTCACACAGTTGTCCTGTTGTCCAGTATTCAGGAAGTAGCACAAAGCATGATTTTGCCAAGTCACGATATCCTCACACCGTGTGAGTGGAAGAGTTTCCTGGGAAGAAGGATAAGCAAAATTGCATTACTAGATCTCCCAAACTTTAAGCTTAGCAACAGCTTTGTCCCAGAGAAAATTATTCAGCTTGAGCTTCCCTAATGAATAATGCAGGGGGACTTGGAGTACCAGAACAATCTTCTTGCCATTTATGGATGCTAAGTTACCCAAGACAAAAAGTAAGATGCTAGTTTTGTAAACAGCTATTCTTTGGTAAACATTTTGGAACACTTCCTTTTTCCACCAGAAGTGAAGAAATCTTCATTGTGCCTGTAAAACTAAAACAGCCTTAGCACAGAAAATCTGTGTTAACCTCCTTCACAGAAAGAACCAGAATGTGCTTTGAATTGGGAAAGAATAAAAATAAAAATTAAAAAAAAAGAAATCCTTTGATTTCATCTCCAGGGCAATATTTGTCCAGCATCCAGAGTCACTGCATACCCAACTACAGCTTTACTGATCAAATAGAGATAATGCAAGGAGAGAGCACCAAATCATGACATGAAATTTGCTGGAATTAACTATACTCTAGATATAAAGTCTTACTTTAAATAGGCTGATATTTCCTTTCTGGGAGGAATTTTGTCTTGAAACCATAATACTTTACTTGCTGCTGTTGCTTTCAGTCTGCACTGAAACTCAGAGTAGCCCGGTCTGATTGGCAATAGGAGCACAGATATAGGTAGAGTGTGTCACTGAGAAAAGACATATTCACCCTTACCTCAGGGAGTCAAGATCGTCTCAGAAAGAGATTACATCATGTAGGCCATATTTTTTTCACCCATACTTCTATTGAACTGGAGTGTATTTCTGAGTGTGGAGAAGGGCACACTGCAGGGGTGTTCCATGGTTCAGCATTCACTGTTCCTAATCCTGAATAAAAAGGTTACTTTGAACAGCCCTCATACTAAAATTTCATGCACCACTTCCAGAGTGTTGGCAGAACTACACTAGTTTTTAGGGAATGGATGCCAGCATTCCTGTCTAGAAACATCCTGAGCCATAAGTTAACTAACAAGTTCATATTGTGTACGATTTCCTTTCTCTACTGATTTTGGCTGTGCCACCAAATTACTGGAATGTGCTGACAGGACTTCCAATACACTGCAAGTGTAACATTCAGCACAGTGCAAGAAGAACTGGTCTCATGAGATGTCAGAGCAGCTGTCACACCCCAGCACTGTTTCAGTTTATAAGAAAAGTTGTATCTGGCAGGGCATTCTGAACACATTCAGGACACGTGCTAAGCCCTTGGAAAACTGCTGACTTTGGGCAGTGTGGCACACGCACTGCATTGCTTGTGACTCAGTGGATGGAGTTAATCCTGATCTACAGCTTGATTCCGCACCAATGTTTTTGCACTTGTATATTTGATTTTTACAAGCTGGTCATTCATGTCAGAGGAGAAAAAGGCACAATATTATCCTCAATAGACATTTTTGAAAGAGACTGTCCCTTTGTTATTTGATTTTCTAGGCATGAAGATATATTTCAATTTTGCCACCTACAGTAAAGGTTCACCTCAGGCTTCACTCAGATGACTGAATTCTTCAAGTTAGGTCGCAGCAGCTCCGTATAATTGTTATAGCTAGAAAACCTTGGTTTAAGCTCATTTGCACCACAGTTAATCCAAATGGATTTTAAAGAACTGGGAACGTTAGGTCTTTTTCAACTTAAAGTGGAAAGTTTCTTAATTTTTCTATTCCTTTTGGCAAATGTAAGACTTACCTAAAGCAATCCATTAAGAATTTCAAACTTCAATACTCTTTTTCTGGACAGATTGCAAAGGAAACTTGTTCTCAAATAACATTGAACTTCTTTTGCCATGAATAAAGACTCCTTTCAAGTATCTCAAACTACTACTCTAAAAATCACTCACCAAAAACTATTTTCTAAATGACATAGAAAAAATATGAATAGTTATAGGGAAATTCTGATTTTATATCAGAAATAGGGAATTCTGATTTTATACTTTTGTTGCTTTTTGTTGGGTTTTTAATTGCGTATTGATAGTGTGAGTTCAGAAACTTTAGACCTGTGGGTCTTTGAGTATTGGGACCATAAGCTCCGAGTCTTACCCCAATAAATAGCTCGGGTCTGTAATATGCAGTCTAGCATCAGAGGATGTGGGAAAACCATTGTCAGTGATCACGGATCAAGAGCTTATAAGGGATCAAAAACTTACTGTCTCTGTCTGGGCCCAAGATCAATAAAAGTTATTCAGGAAACTCAGCTTTAAAGACAGAATATGCAGCATCACTTCCTTTTAAATCTGAAAAAAATTACAGCATGCAGGGGATCTGTAAATGGCAGTACAAATAATTATTTAATATTCAAAAGGAAAAAAATCCAATTACTGTATTTTCTGGACAAGGAGATATTTTGAGGAACATGTGTCCTTCTTATTGCTTTTGTTGCAAATTGTTGATTTTGAACACCAAAAATTGTTCAATGCTTCCCACAGCAAGTACCAGAAGACACCTCCTGTTCTGAAGCAATACCATCAACCAGTTTCATTCAGTTGAGCTGACTGAACAGAAGGGTATAGTCATGTCCCAAACAGTGAACTAACAGAGAATCAAAACAAGGAATAATTCCATCACAATAAATTAATGAAAATCATGTTTCAATATGTAGAGTAACTCATCTCCCACAGCAAAGATGCTGGGTGATGTTGCTAACCTCTCAGTTTCCAGGAAAGCAGGGCATTTTCATGGGTAATGGATACCTGGGAAGGCAAACTCCAAACATCACCTCCTCCATCTTTCCCCAGCTTTATATGCTGAGCATGACATCACATATTATGGGATATCCTGTGGTCAGTTGGGCTCAGTTTTCTCGCCTGTGCTCCACCCCAGCTCCTTGTGCACCCCCACCCTCCTGGCTGGCGGGGTGTGGGGAGAGGCAGAACAGGCATCTCTGTGCAAGTACTGCTCAGAGATAGATAATACAGGCCTCTATTATCAACACTGTTTCCAGCACAAATCAAAAAACACAACCCTCTACCAGCTCCTATAAAGAAAACAACCTTGTCTCAGCCAAAATCAGTAGAGATGAGCAATGAACATCCCTAACTATTGAACTACTGCATTAGTAAAAGCTATGCTGAAAGTGCTGGGAAGGGAAAAATCATTTCCTCTAAAAGTAAAATCAAAATATTTCATGATCATTTATTTACTCATTCAAGGGGACTTGGAAAATATGCTTACATATGTAGCAAATTAGACTTCAATCAAATATAGTCACTTCAGGTTTGGGAGGACTAACAGTTCAACTTTGAAGAGCCAAATGTAAGAAATCATATGATGAAAGTTTCTGTAGGAGGTTTTTTTGGAGTCTTGGGCTGTCAAATCCTTCAGGAGTGCTCTGATCTTGTTCTTTGAAAGAATGTATATAGAAGAGATAATCAAAAGAGTTGGATCAGATGCAAGTCAACATCATTCCTTTCCTTCATTTGAAAAGTTGAGATTTATTCAAAATAGTCAGGTTACCCTTGTTATATTTACTTTCCTATACTCACACACAGCTGTCTGTATTAGTTACAGAGCTTGAAATTCATGTTTGCAGTTTAGACTTGTAATTTATACATTTTCTAGAAAAAGACAGTATATTTATGCCGCAGAAAAGGGATACGTGAGAAGGGAGGAGTCTATGTAATATATACAGTAAATGTGCTGTTCCTTCAAAGTGAGCTGAAGGTTCTATTCAAGCTAAACAACTTGGTCAGAACCTGTTTATCCTGCATCATCCCACTAACCTCCATGAACAAAGACAACACTACACAGCACATAAAAGAGGGGATTATAACAAAATCCCATCAAATCCTATTAATAAATTCAGCTCTATAAGAAAAAGTGATTCTTCCAGTCCTGGAGGAGTAAATAACTTTCCATATCCAAGATTTTTACTCTTTTGTAAAACTTACAGCAGCCTGTGTCAATTAAGATCAAATATTGCCTAGTTTCAAATATGCCATGCAGTGACATGCAGAAGTCTCTCAGTTGACACACAGAAGACTTACACAAGCTTCTATTCAAGCCTGGTACCACAGCAAATACTTCTGGCTAATGGTATACAAAAAAGAATCTCAGATATTTATGAAAAACTCAAATTACTGTTCTCACACCACCAAAAATTTATTTTTTTTTCTGAAGCCTGATCAAGGTTGAGTAAAATATCATCAGTGAAAAAATCAAAATACTCACATAAGCAGAGATTTGGACGACTAGAAAAGCAAAGAGCTAAGTACGTCTTCTGGTCACAATTCCATCTTTTAGGATATTGGTGGCAGGTTAACAGATTATGGTGTGGAATTTAGTTGAGTTGCAGGCTTCATCAGTTGGATGTCTCCAGTGCTCAATTTTGCCTTTTGGCCACTTTCCTATTGAATCAACTTTCACAAGAAATGTGCAGTGTTCAGCATTCTTGGTGGTTTTTCTTCCCATTGTCTCTGTTAAATGAATAAGGACTACATATTTCATTTAACTTCTGAGACTATCAGCCCACAAGTCAGAGGAATTTTTTAAGTAATTTGATATCTGCAAAATGAGCATCTCATGGCTCCTGTAGCAGGTTATCACAAAAATAAGCCTGCCTTTCCGTCTTTCTTAAGTACTATGATATTATCCAGGGCTAGTTAATGTGTTTCCAGTGAATGAGTTCTGAAGCAGACCCAATTTTTCTAAAACCTCTAGCTCTATTTTTCTGCTCTCAGAAGAGAAGGCAGACTTATGGACATCTGGTCTTTCTAGTTTCTAGAAATCACCTTTAGTTTTAGATAATTTTTAATTTTTGGCATTAGCTCTGTGAATGAAACTGGTTCCCAGAAACATAAAGTCCAGATAGCTCAATTCAGTCAGACTGATATTGTCCAAAAAAATAAACAAATCGACATGAAAAGCTTTCTGGGGATACAGCTGAATTTTAGCACATCTGTTCAGCTTCTCAGAGCAGACACATCCCCTGGTATCCCTTATATTTTATTAGATTCTGCAGATACTGAATACCCCATCTGTGCTCCTCACTGAAAGTCAGAAAAGCTAAATAGTGACTGAGGTAAATAACACCATTTATTAACAAGCAGCTCTGATGAGCCCCAGCAGCGCTCATGGGAGTTGCTGCATGGCAGCCTAAACTCCTGTGCCTGCTAATGGTGGGACAAGTACCAAGGTGATGGGGGAAGAGGCAAAGACAGTTCTCTTCACACCTGGCTGCATCTGGTGCACTGTGCTGGGCTGCTGCTGTCCCATGGCTGGGCTGAGCAAGGCTCTCCTGCTCGGAACTTGTTGGAGCTTGACTCACGATTTTCCTTGGCTGTGCAACACATTCTCTTGCAGGGAATTCCCACACCCAAAACAAACACCAGCAGACTTCCTTCCCAGACTAGACTGTGACTTTTCCCTATATGTTTTGTTAGTTTGCTTGTTGTTTCTTCTTGCTTAACAACTGTGATAGAGGAAACTGCTTTCATTTCATCTGAGGTCACCTACACTAAAATCTGCCTGAACGGACATGATTCAGTAGAACAGGCTTCCAAGAGACAGTTATTCTGCAATTAAAATTCAATGGATACTGATTTAAGAAAAGATACAGTTTACACTTGACCTCTATGTTCACTGAAAAACCAAAAGGCACAGCTATACACTTGGATGTAAAAACAGCCCCAGGAACATGATGAGTATGATCTTGGGAAACAACAATTCTTTTCCTCCATTTGTTTGTAGCATTTGAACATGAATTAAACCCTCGGTTTAATAAGAGATCTATCAATGACTCATAAAAATTTTAAAAATATATCAATATATTTTATGTGTGTGAGAGCAGATGATACAGCCAGTTGAAATTGAGGGGCTTGGTGCAATTGTGTCGTGCTAGAGGTTTTATCTGTCTTATCAGTTTTGTGCAGTTCCCACTTTGTTCAGGGTCTGCAGGTGAGAGGGGAATGCACAGATCCTTCCACAGAAAGAAGCAGGATGCAGGTGAGAGGAGAGTTTGGTCACCCAGTGTCCACCAATAGGCAGCATAGATGTTTGTGCAAAATACTGCCTTCCAGCACATTGTCAGCAGGTTACATGGTCTCCTCAGACCTTCAGTGTCCTGGTCCTGACATCAATCCCTTGACACAATCATCTCACAGTGGGACCAACACTTTTGCTGCTCACAAGTCTGTTGGACTTCAGCCATTTCTTCATCTGAGCTCAGAGGCCATCCTTCCACAGCAGGCATCCTCATGCCAATCTGCTACCATTTCTTTCCCAGTCTTCAGATGGAGCATTGCCTTGGTTCCCTACATCAGCCTGTCATTTATCATTCCAGACTCCTTGTTGAACCAATGGTAAGCATTGGGTTTGCCTTAGGCTGCTATAAATTTGTTTTCCAAACAACATTTTGCAAAAACTGAATTATTGGGGAAGGGACATTTTCCAGTTCTTGAAAACTTCATTTTGTAACACTTTAACTCCTCCATGGTTGGAAACTGTAACTTGTAAATCCTAGTCAGTGGCACGGTCCCTTTGATTGGGAAGATATAATTCGTGTCTTTACAAAAATCTGCCTAACCTTGTTCAAATCTCTCATGAATTCTCCTGCTGACCAAATTTAAAAAAAAAAAAAAAAAAAAAAGGCGTCAACTCAGAAAAACTTAAAACTAGGCATGCTGTTGTTCATGAAGGGTTGTTAGCTCCCTTGATGCAGGGTAAATACAGAATGCCAGACTATCTTGATCTTGCAGTGATTTTCTGCTGGCATCCAGCTTAAATCTCGGATAGAGCTGGCTGATTTGAAAAATTAGAGTTGCTTGCAATGATATTAAAAACATGAGGGGAATGGGTTGATGAACACACATAGTGACAGTGGGACCAGAAAAACAAGAACTAGAAGATATAGTGGAGGCTAGGGTTGGGAGTGGGGATAAAGTGATCCACCAACCCAGAGTTTGAATGAAGAACTACTATAGAAGAATAGTTTGAGAACAGAAAATTAGGACATCAGGAGAAGACAAAGGAAAACTGGTTTGGGTTTGCATGACAAAGTTTTGGTACTCAGGGGGCTGCAGGGATGGTTTCTGAGAAGAAACACCAGAAGTTTCTCCAATGCCAAACAGAGCCAGGTCTAGACACCTCAAAGACAGACCAAAGCCAAGCCCATCAGCAGTGTTGGTAACGCCACTGTGATAGCACATTTAAGAAATGCTAAAAAAAAGCTGTGCAGCACCACATAAGACAGAAGAGTGAGAACATATGAGTAACAGCTCTGCAAACACCCATATCAGCAAAGTATGAGGAGGACATGCTCTGGGTCCTAGAGCAAAGCAGAGATTTCCCTGTAGCCCATGGTGAAGACCATGGTGAGAAGATTGTGCCCCTGCAGAACACGGAGATCAGCTGTGGAGCAGAGATCCACCTTGTGACCCATGGAGGATCACCCACTGGAGCAGGTGGATGTGCCCTGAATGAAGCTGCAGCCTGTGGAGAACCCATGATGGAGCAGGTTTTCCCCACACTGAAGTAGAGGGAGTGTGAGGAAAGCACAGCAAATATAAAGAGTTATGAACTGACTGCAAGACCTATTCCCTGTCCTTCTGCACCACTTGGGGGAGGCAGTTGAAAAGTTGGGAGTACAGATGAGCCTGGGAAGAAAGGAGGGATGAAGAGAAGGTATTTTTAGGTTTGTTCCCATTTGTCATTACTCTGCTTTATCTATAAATAAGATTCATTTCCCCAAGTCAATTTTTTTCCCATGATGGTAATTACTGAATGATCTTCCCATCCTTCTGTTGACCCACAAGAATTTAGTCATATTTTCTTTCTCCTGTCCAGATGAGGAGAGGAGTGACACAGAGGCTTGGTGGGCTCCTGGCAGCCAGCCAAGGTCAACCCATCATAAATACTAACATTATATTCAAAATCTGGAAACATTTTCAAATAAAGATGAGCATAAAAGGAATTCACATGAAAGTCTGACAAGTATGTTGTTAATCAGATTTTTTAAGAACTATAAATGCATTAACTAATTAGAATAGAATGAAAGCATGAGTAGTCAGAGTAAATAAGCAAGTATAAGCACTGAGTGAGCCAAAGCTGCTTTGAATAATTAGTGTCATCATACATCTTGGATCTTGATTAAAACCACACAAAACATGTTGTTAATTCATAGAATCATTAAGGTTTGAAAAGACTTCTAAAATCATTGGGTCCAAACTTTGAGTGAACACTACCACGCCAACTAAACCATGGCACTAAGGGCTGCAACCTTGTCAGATTCTTGAATATCCAAGTCGTTTCTTGAACACTTACAGAGTTGGTGACACCATCACTTCCCTGGGCAGCCCATTCCAATGCTCAGCTGCCCTTTCAGTGAAGAAACTCTTCCTGATGTCCAGCCTGAACCATAACTCCTCAAAAATCAACTTTCCGAAAGGTATTGTATTTGTATTATTACTTAAGAGCTTACTTGAAGAAATTTGTGCATATACATGGATGTAGTAGGTGCATAGAAGAGCTGGGAGTAAATGACAAAATGGATCATATTGGCTCAACTGTCTTAAATGCATCCCAGACAGAGATCAGCTATAGCTATCAGCTTTTGCCATCTCTACAACAAGGCAACATTACTTATAATTCATGATTAGGGTAACCTTAATACCCATTAAAAATATTATACTGGCACAGCCAGTCCTTGAAACAAAATCAAAACCTGTATAGAAGTTTAATGCCCTTGTAGAATCACAATGGGTAAGATTGGGTGGGTCAGATTGGAAGGAACAGCAGTGGGTCGTCTGGTCCAACCTCCCTTCTCAAGGAGGATGACCCTAGTGAACACAGGATTGTATCCAGGCAGACAGTCCTTGAATATGTCTAGTGAGGGAGATCCCACAACCTATCTGGGCAACCTGTTCCAGTGTGCAGTCACCCTCACAAGTAAAAAAGTTCTTAACTTATATTGAAATGGAACTTCCTGTCAATCGCTTTCTGTGCCCCTGTCCTTTTCCTATCCTAACATGTTGGGGTTCTAATATGGAATCTCATATTTGATTACAACATTAGAAATTACCTTTTAAAAAGCTACAGAAAGTAATGTCCTTCCCTGATTTACATAGTCCATTTAATCAATCAAGTCAGACAAAATGTGAAATTCATTTACGTAATAGTCATCATGCTGCCAGAGTACTTTTGATACTACTCTGCCTCATATACCAAATCTCCTCTCCTCCCCTCTCTTCTCCTCTTCTCTGCATTACACTATACTTGATATTTGCCAAAAGGCTAAGAAGCAGTTTACAGATTCCTATAGATTTATGTTTGATTGCCTGTTCAAATTTAAAATTTCAATTTGGTTATATAACAGCTTCTGTTTCTTCTACTCTACCTAATGATCTGAGCTAACATTTAATTTTTTCCTTCAGATGATGGTCTCAGAGCAACACTCCTCTCTTGGCCATCCTAATGCCAAGAAACTTTTGTGATTTACTCCTCGGTTGTATTATTTGAATTTATTATGGACAATTTGGGAGTGTAACATAGACAAGTTCAGAGAATATGAAAAGATGAAAACAAGTTGGAAAAAAATTCAATCTGTCTCCAATTTAGACACCTCCATTTTACATTGGCTTATTTGTGGTATTAACTTTAGAGGAACATCTATTCTTATTAAACTTACTCCAGGAGTGCTTTAAAGCTGCTTAGAAAGCTGACAATGATCCAGAAGATATTGCTGGAATACAAGGTGGCAATGGTGATGGAAAAAAGCAAGAAACTAAGGCATGCTAGAAAGGAGCAACATAGTGAGGGCATGCATCAGGAGCAAGGCAGGGATCTTGGAGGGGAGTAACTGTCCCTAAACTGGTTGCAGCCTTCTCATTAAAGCTGTTGTCTTCCCTGAAGGCTCATCTGTGTTTTCAGAGGCCTTTCTGAGCTCAGGGTGCAAACCACTATGCTACAACTGAGCACAGGGTTGTGGCCAGAAGCACTCACAACAGAGCACTTCTGCAGAAACAGTAGGGTTCATTATTTGCCCCTCAGAAATCTGACAAGAGTTCAAATGCCTAGAAGTGGATCTTACATCACCTGAGCCTTGCACAATGTTGGCACTTGTCATTAGCAGTCTGCACAAAGGGGCTCATTCTGCCAGTGACTAGAAACATGCTGTTATACAGCTGTGCAGTAGGTGTCAAAGCTTATATGTGTTTAATTTCCTCTCCTGGACAGACTTTACCAAAGGGTGAAACTAGTCACATCAGTTCCAGTATTTCCGAGAAACCACATGACAATACCTCCACCACAAGCTGCTCTGCTCTGCCTTGTCCCAAGGAAGGGACACTGTGCTTTAAGCACTTGATTATTCAGGACATAGCATGCTGCTGACAAGCTTGCTAATTAGTTATTAACAGTTATTCCACTCATTTTTATTTAACACATGCCACATGCCACCACTTTTACTAGTCCTTCTGTTTATCCTCTAGAAATTCAAAATAAGTTGAACCCATGAGAATTTTCTACCTTAAGAGCTATGATACTCAACTATTGCAGACATAGGATGCTTTTTATTTGATTTGGAAATGACTCAGAAGAGGTCTCGCTCAACAGAAGGTTTCACACACCTAAGGAAATAGTTCAGGTGGAATTTGTAGCTGCTATTGTGGTGCCTTTGGTATATCTTTCTCTTAAAATGTATAATTCCTTGTACTAATGAAAAGCATCAGTTATGAGGCCCAAGTTGTGTTTCTAGTTTGATGCAGATTTATCTAAGATCTTTATATCCAAGTTTTCAGCAGTTTCAACTATAGAGTATCTCAACCAAGTGGTGCAAAGATTTACAAATTAGCAGTTCTGGGTCTGCACTGTTACTCAGTGTAACAAGCACTGGGTCAATATCAGACTCCTTGGTGGCCTGGCACCATGATCATATCCCTCCTCTTCAGTTTCCCCACAGAGGAAAAATAAAATGGACTTCCCAGCTGCTTCTGTTGGGAAGGTATGGTGATTCCATAGATGTTGTATGAGCACCACAAGTTAAAGTCCAGGTCTACAGAGTAGAAGTTTGCACATGAGGTAATTGTTTGGGCTCTCTTTGTAGTCAATGAAGAGAATTGACTAGGGAACTGCAGGAGATGGCTTATGTCACCCTAAAAGAGTAACTTTAACTAGGGCAAATGAATCCCATCTTGGAAGTGCCCTGCAAAAGGGCAACCAAGAGAGTGAAAGTTGTAAACTGCTGTCAGTCTGCTCTCTACAGAGATGGCAAGAGAAAATCTCTATCATACCAGTACTATGGATCTCTAAAGCTCCAGACTCTGCCTGTCTGGATAAAAAAAAAAAGAAAAATGTGCTCTGCCATGATGAAGACAAATATGTGCCATACTTATTGCACACATCCCTAGGGAAAAATGTTATGGTCATAGCTCCACAGTACTAAGTGCTGTGCTGTTAAAGTAGAGACAGTCTGCACCACAAACACCCTCACAAACTGCCTCACAGGCAAGACAATCAAATTATTGTGGTCCATCCCTTAGAGATGGGAAATTGAGAGAGAGATCAAACAGTGACTTGCCCAAATTATATAGGAAATCTGTGGTAGGACCTTGTTTCTCCCAAAACATTGTGTATAGACACATGCTTGCAGCAATATTGCTAGTCAGGGGACAGAGGTACTTTTCTATCAGGGCTCTGCTTACAGATCCTATGTGATTTGCTTTTCTGTAATTTGGCTTAATTTCTAGTAAGTGAAATATTTTGCAGTGCAGTGCAGGACTGTACAGTATCAAACAGCATCATCGAGTCCATACACAGCTCCTTGGTGAAGAGGGGTTGGAAGAAATCCCTCGAGTGACTTTCAAGAAGTTTCAAAAGAATCCCTTTGTTAGCCAAACAATGCGGAGACAATCAAGGTTGTAATAACGATAGCTTGAAAGCCAGCAGGTTGCTTGGTTTTATTTTCAGCATGAAGCTAAATGTTTATGGTTATACATATGTAGGACCCAGTGTCAGCTGCTGCTGAAAAAAGTGTTCAGATTCCAAGCACTGAAAATTTACTCAACATCTATTTGCAAACTCATAAAGTTTCCAAAATGGTGGGTTTGCATTTACAATTAAAATCCAACATTACAAACAAGATTTTTTGGTTTCTGATGGAAACCAGATGAGAAACACTTCTCATGATGGAACCTTTCCCCTCTCTATAACACAAAAGAAGGAAACATCAGAGTTTTCAAATAAAAATGAACAAAATTTCAAAGTAAATTTTGAGGTTTTGAGAAATACTTAGTAATGGCATGATTCAATATTATTATGCCATTGTGATCACGTAGAGTCACTGGAAAAAAAAGTCCCTGCTTCCATTAGAAAGGATTCATCTTACTCTTTGGATAGAAACTACATTAGCCAGATCCCCCTGGCTTTCATGTTTTTAAATTTTGGTTAAAGATCAACAATGAAATCAGCTGTTATATTTTCATGAGTAAGTGATTTCTAATGGCTGTCAGAATTCCCATGATTACCTATTATTCCTTCGGCAGCTTGCAATTTCCTGTTCTGAACACTCTTCATACACAGAAATCTTGTATTTGTCAGCAGAACTTACAGTAAAAGCATTGTTTCAGGACAGATTTATACTGTGACCACACCATAGTTTTCTGCATCTTCCTTTCCCTTTGCATAAGAGGTATTTTAAAACATGGTTTAAAAAATGCAAAATAAATGTCTTCTTTCTCACACAAATAATGGATTCACATTCACATATTGGGATATAATGTTATGTATAGCAA
The DNA here is from genome assembly GCA_013401135.1 of Cettia cetti. Lineage (NCBI taxonomy): Eukaryota > Metazoa > Chordata > Aves > Passeriformes > Sylviidae > Cettia > Cettia cetti. The sequence continues at coordinate 7,035 of VZUI01081398.1, read as the reverse complement.
CAATTTTATGTGGAATCTTGGAGATAATATCAAGCAACAAATGGCAAAGTCAACATATTTTCAGTTTCTCTTACCAGAAAAGAAGAGGAATGAATGTGAAAGTCACTGATTTAAGGCTGATAGAAGGCAGCAGTTGCATGCAATCTCTTTTATTCACTAAGTTAATCTGTTTTATTCAGTATCATGATGTTTATCCTGAGGCAAAGAACTTAGCAGAATTCAGATAGGAAAGTGATTTTTATTCAGAAAATGAGACCTTCACAGTTAGATAACACTACAATAATTTAAAATTGAAGCAAAAGGCAATGATTCCACTAAGAGGCATAAATTTTATTTCCTTCTTGATAAGAAACTTTCAGCAGGTTATTTCCTAATTGCTTTTGGGAATTTGATTAAGTCTGCATCAGACACCAGCCTGCTCTTCTGATCCAGTGCTAGAGTAAGATCTAGATGAGAAGGCTTTCATGAGGCAATACCTTATCCAAAAGTGATGGCATATTCAGCAAGATTGGTTTATTTAGAAGAACTTCTGTTGAAAAACAGCTGTTAAATCCCTGGGATGGGTCTGGGGACCCCTACCTGGATGCCAGAGCCTGACAGTGACTTATCTGTGTTCAGTGGCAGACCAATAGCCTGCATCTGGTTGGCCTCAAGTAAAAGGTGTCAAAAGTAGACAAATTGGAATTTTTAAAAATAAAATATATGCATCTACAAAGCAAAACAGTTTTTCCAAAACCTAAAGTTCTAGTGGAATTTGAAATTATATGTTCTGAATTGCTCTTTATTTTCTTGCTGGTTTTTATTTCCTGTGACTTTTATCAGTACTGTAAAACATTTGACTGAATGGCTACAGAAACATTTAATAGTCTCTCCTGTGGTTATTAAATAGAGTAAAATCACTTCAAGAGAACTTCATGCAGCTTCCATATATAAATTTAAGAAATTACCCTTTTCTGCTGCCAGTGCCAGTAGCAGTAACTGGTCTAAACTCTTCTTGTGATCAGACATGGATGCCTTGGGTCTTCTGAGCTCTGGGAGCAAGAATCCAGGTTTTCCCCCTGCTTTATTCTCCTTCTCACAGCAAATCTCTCTGAGGATGGCTTCATGCCCTGCCCCATGGCATGGTCTTTGAAGATACAATGCTCCACACCTTTTTTCCCAATCATTCCCTCTCCTTCACTGGAGACCTCCGCCTCACAAAAGCTGTTTCCCTTGTACTTGCAGATTTACTGCCCTGGAAACATAAGGATGTAAACTCTCTAATTACTGAAACTTTGCTCCTGGGAAGTCAGCCTACAGCATTCCTGTACAGGTATTTTAGACAAGCATTTTCATGCCCTTCTCCTGTCCTCCCTTTCCCTATAATAAAAAGAAGCATCCATGAGTTACCTCACTGGTTTTTTGCAAAACTAAAAGCTAAATCCTTTGCAATTGAAAGCAGTGAAGTATTTCACATTTCACAAGGAGGCAGAAAGCTCTATACAACATGATCCCATAGATCAGAAACCACACACACAAAAAAAAAAAAAACAAAAACCACACTGAAATCTTTGGAACATTATTAAAAGCTTCATATACAAAAGTGCCAAAAACTAGCCTTCCCAAAGGAATGGACCAGGGAAAAGAGGGGGAAATGCAGTATCTGAGGTCCATGTCATAAACAAGAGTTTGGTTAGATGAAAATAGAAGAGAGGAAGGCAATTTCCCCATAAAAATCCAAATACCAATCCATTTGTGGTTTTATAGAAAAATACGTACATATCCTGAAATATAATGGCTCGGTTTAGCCTTGAGGACACGATTAAAGGACATGAGCTGAAATGATCTTAAGTACCTCAAGGACCTCTCACTGGTCACTGACATATGAAAGGAAAGTAAAACTCCATCTTTCCCAGAAACAATATTTTGCATTGAAGGGTGGAAAAGAGAGCATTCTTCCTTGTTCCTGCACCTATCTGGCAGAGACTTTGAAGCACAGAGATAATTAAGTTCCAGGTGAATGAAGTGCAAATAGGCAGGATCATCAAACATCAATCAAGTTCTCATCTATCCTCTCTTGCAGATATCAGCAAGGTGAAGAGCCAGTTTCGTATGCCAAGTTGTAGATCCTAAATTCAGGATCCTCCCTATCTTGCTGTAAATGCCTCATGCTCTATCTTAAAGCAAATGCATTTCTTTCCTCTCACTTCACATGTTGAAAGGACATTTGTGTTCTTCCAAGATTTACAGATCTAGCTAACTGCATTCAGGATGGAATTGTGTGCATTCTGCTTTGAATTATCCCTATATTTGAATAGCTTTTCACTTTCCCTGATATTTACCTATATCCATAATATATCTTTGAATACTACATTCTACTTTGATAGACAAAATAAGTGTAGCTCTTTTCACTTTCGTCTCTCTCACAAGACAGGTTTCCCTACATCTCTTTTGACATTGCAAAAAACCTGATTACTAGTTACCTTGTATTCTCCTCTGTCTGATTCTATCTGTATGCAATCTGATTTTTCATTCAGCTTGTAAACTCCTTAGGACACAAAATACTTTTCTATTTGCCTCTATGAGCCTCACAGTGTGCTCTGAACTGTGACTGAGGTTCCTAGGTAGCATATTGCATCCATCCAAATTTTCATAACCAAACTCAGCAGATGTATCTGAAATAACACTAGAAAATGAGTGATGGCATTGTGAACCTAATTTTCTTGATAGTCCAAACATGTCCATTCATATTTCAATAGAGGAATTGCTTTTTTTTTTCTTTTTTTTTTAATCCAACAAAATACCTGGAAAAGAGATCAAACAAATTCACTATGTTCTTACTTTCTCTACTATATCCTGAATGTCCTGACATGCTTGCTTTTTTAAAGGAAAGAAGATGAGTAATACAGATGAAAGAATACAAGATAGGGAGGTGGTTGAGAACAGTAGACAAAGCATCAGATAAAATATAATTTATTATTATTATTATTACACTGAGCAAGTCATTTGAGAGAGGCACTGGATATGGAAATGGAACAGGTAATAATCTGAAATATTATGTATACATTTCATGCCTCTTCCCAGGGAGTTAGTGATATTCACCATTCTCAGCATAGGGACCATATTGCAGCATTCCTAAGGTCTGCTTCCCCCTTCAGACTTTTGCCACTCATGTATTGGACTGATTCCTGGCTGGCATAGCTGTGCTGACAGAAATTCCTAATCTTCAGACAGTTATACATCAAACTGTCCTTTTTTTAGGGAAGGGTGTGTTTCTATGGCAGAACAATGCCAGACTAACTGCACCCACATGAGGAATGCTTTATATATCCATCAGCTTATAAGTAAAGCGATCCAAGAAAAATCTTGGCCTTAGTTACCACAACCCTGGGGTGATGCGTGTATTATCAAAATGAATATACAATTAAGGTAGTGATAAGTATTGAAATTTTTGTCTACAAGCCTTATCTGAAGCTCATTAAACTTGATTGATTTTTATTAACCTGGTTGTGCACAGAGTTCTTTAAGGGAATCAAAGTTACATCAACCACTATATTTGCATTTTCTTTTAAGCATTTTTCTTGCACCAAATGGTGGAAAAACCCTGAAGTTGTAATGAGAAATATTCCCTGTTTTTACTTTGTTGCAAGAGATGATAATTGCAGAATGTGGAGGCATTTGCACATACAAAAAAAGATAAAAACACCTTGCACCTTATCATGTGCTTTTACTTTGCCTTGAAAAAGTGGAGCAATTGCTTTGTGCTTTATCATGTAAAGAAAGAAATATACTTTTCAAGTGCACTTAAACTCTGCCTTAAAACCTCTAAACACTTTGATGAAGAAAATTCCAAACAATAAAGATACATTAAAAAAACAAAAAGAAATATTTAGTTTCTTTCAGTTTTATAAACCATCTATCCCTGAGCAAACTCTCTGTAGTTATGTGACAACTCAGTAAAGACATGCTCCATGACTTATGGGGTGAAAATTATAGGCAAATCCTTCAAACAGTTCAAAGAGTGATTACCATCCAACTCATAACTCTTAGATCATAAGAATTCAATTTTCAAAGCTGAAGCATTCCATTAATTATCCCATTGTTTTTGGTCAGCAGACTAACTAGATTTGCATCATTGTAGGATCTCTGATGCTTCAAAGGAAACTGGTTAAAAACTATGCTGTGAGACTATTATTTGTTTCCCAAGATGGCAGAACAACCCTCTATCTCAGTTCTTTTTTGATTACATACAGGACTTGCTGCTTTGGGATAGATTCATGACCAAATAGAAAAAGTAGTAAGAGGAAAAACCTCTAAATTCTTACATAATTATAGTGTGTATCATAGTACAGATATAGTCTTACCATAAAAGAGGGAAAAGACAAGAGTGGGTTTGTGCTACATATGAAGTGGTATTTCCCTCAAGCACTGAGATGCTATGATTATCTTCATGAATCTTTACTTGTGTTACTGGAATTTGCAAAGTCTCGTGCTCTTTACTCCCGCAGTGGTATCTGGGACAGGAATGTATTGTCCACTGTACAGTTTAAGAAAAGGGATAATTGAAAAGATAAGAAAATAAGATTTTGGTGGATAAACAGGTGTGAAACATTTGCTAAGTATAAATGAAGCAGCTACAAATGTTAAAAAGTCAGTCCCACATGATATAACTCTGTCTGCAAAAAACATGGTAAACTATGGTTACCACTGCAGCAAGAAATCTTTTTGCTAGTATAGATGATTCTCTTTGAGGATGCCAACAAAAGGACTCCTTCAGACCAACAGAATGCCCCCTCTAAGGACAGTATTTGGCATAGTTATGATACTACAGCTTTCCCAAATGGCTCTTCTCAAGTATAAGGAAATGCCCAAACAGCTACTTGTAGCTAAGCTATCAGGAGGTCAGGGGATAGCAGGAATCAAGCTTCCTAAGTGTAATGGCCAACATAGATTAATTATGGATAGAAAGGTCTCTGTCTCTGGATATTTATATATATATAAATATATATAAATATATATATATGTTCAGCCTCTCTACCGTAACTTACTCGACAGCTGAAATACCTGTGAAAAAGCTTCTGAACCATCACAGCTACAGAAAAACCAGCATTAATTTTGAATTCCCTTTACATGGAAGAGTATAAACTAGTGGAAGACTAAATATTATAACCAAGGAAAGGGTACTATTTCTGTTATTTTTATGAGCCAGTCTTTTGAGGACACAGATTTTGACTCTTGCTAGTATAACCAATAGGAAACTTCTTGATGTAAATCTCCTTTAAACATACTCATCCAGAATTAGAATCTCTTGCTGGTAAAACCAATTATCTCAACCCCATTTAGGGAAAAATACAGCCATGGCATTAGCTCATGCAATACCAGACAAAACTTGGTTCAAATGGGACTGAGCTGATTTCTGAGCCATTCACCCATTTTTTACCGTATTTTTTTAACTACAACAGTCATGTTAACCAATTTTTAAATAAGGGTAGGTGTCTTGTTTTCAGTAGGCTGAATAGTTTCCAAAAACTAGACCTTAACCTAAGCAGAATAGTTTTTAGTTTTAATTGATGTTTAGCTTTCTACTAGTTGTTTTATGCTGTCTGGAGAAAAAAAAAAACCCAGCACAATACACAGAACTTAGAAACAACAGAAAGACTGTAACTTTCTTGGTACTGAGTAACATTGTCAAAATCACCTTGATTCAATTTTGAAGTTGTTTGACTGCTTTTGGAAATGTTGCCCACTGGTACTAAACATGCATTCATGTTTCCATCTTCAGAGGGCTTTCCCTCATTTATTTTTTTTTTTACTTTTAAAGTACATTCTCTTTACTTCCCTTTACAGTGCTGCAGAATTATCTAGGCCTGGCCAGGGCTAGTTTTGGCAAGTGCTTGCCCATTGATAAGATGGAGAAATGAGCTATTGTTCCAGTGCTGATGATGCAGTATTTCCAGGCCAAACTAAAGCAGAAATAGACTGGAAAGCTTGTTTTTCAGCCCAGTTTTGAAAACTCAAAGCATTTCTGTATTTTGGTGCACATCTAACTCTAAATCACTTCCCCAGCCTAAGATTTTGATATATGCCATGAAGATGTAGTTAAATGGAAAACTATTCAAAATTACTATGTATTCAGATTTCATTTCATAAAAGTAATGTTTAGAAAATAGAGCTCTGTCAGTGCAGAAAAATGAAATAATTTTCAAGATTTTTGGTTTTAACCCTGAATTCAGTATAGAGTGTGCGTGGATATGATACAAAAATGGCACAAAGATATTAAAAACATAAATTTGTAAAAGATTAGCAAAGCTAAACTAGTGAAAGTTGTTGAAGCTAAAAACAAACAAATGAGAAAAGAAAAAAGTTCTCCTCTCTCCACTTCTGGACTAAGAAAAGGTGCCCATTGTGCCCTTTTGAAGAAAGTATGAAACAAACACACAAAGTTGTCATATAACTCCAGTATGTCCATCAACCTTGTCTCCATTGAGCCTGACAGGCAGCCTCTAAGTACTACTGAATTTAATGCAGAAAGAATTCAACTGCATCTTTTGATTTCTTTTACTTTAGGATTAACATGTCTTAGTAAACTGTTTTTATGCATTTGTAGTGTCTTCAGGTGTGAGTTTCAACTAGAAAGCCGTGCTGGAGACAAAAGGTCTTTGCTCTGCCTCAGAGAGAACAGGAAAGCTGGTAGGACTTAAGAAAGATCAACACTTCCTGAGACAAAAAGGCCCTGTGAAATCCTGATCTCCAGTATAATGTTCTCTGCTGCTAGAAATCACTTTAGCAGTTTTAGTGATCAACAAGCAGTAAACCTTAAATGCAACCAAATTCCTCTTTATGCATATCATAAATCTGATCTGATAGCAGAGATCAGGAAGTAATGGGCCTCAGGAGAAGTCCACACTGCAGCATCCACACATCCTGCTAAATTACACACAGAGCTTTGCCAGCCTGGAAGGGTTCATTATCTGCTCAAACAGAAAAAAAAAAAAAAAAAAAAAAAAAAAAAAAAAAAAAAAAAAAAAAAAAAAAAAAAAAAAAAAAAAAAAAAAA
>VZUI01081383.1:60000-68321 GCA_013401135.1 Cettia cetti | reverse complement strand
TTTTATTTTATTTTATTTTTTTTATTTTATTTTATTTTATTTTATTTTATTTTATTTTATTTTATTTTATTTTATTTGTATCATAGAATGTTTTGGGTTGGAAGGGACCTTAAAAATCACTTCATTCCAACCCCCAGCCATGGGCAGGGACACACCTTCCACTATCCCAGGTTGTACCATGACCCATCCAACCTGGCCTTGAACACTTCCAGGAATTTGGAGTCCACAGACACTCTGAGCAAATTGTGCCAGGACCTCACCACCAACACAGGCACTTCATATTCTACACCCTGAATTCACCTACAATAATCAGGTATTTGGGGTTTTGCAGGCACCCAGCCCTGCACCCCAAGGACAGGGTTACCTCAGAGGGAGCAGAACAGAAAGAAATTTCTCTTCCAAACTGTTGACCTTGGTGAGGTTCTCTGACTTTCTATGATTTGCCCTTAAATCCTCAGAAATACTTCAGAGGGGCTGGGAGTCCACCATCTCCCAGAAGAGCAGGCTGTCCACACCTCCAAAATACCTGGGGCCATCCCTTACACCTTCAGTGGAAGTTGAATCTTCGTTTAACAAGTTTAAGAGGGACCATAAAACACTGCAAGTTCAGATGGAGTGCCAATTAGTTATCCACAGAATACCACCATTTTAGAGGACATTTCAGTTAATAAAATGTGGACTCAATTTCCACACAGTTCTCTCCTCTGCCTTTCTCAAATGCAATACCTGTGCTCAGCTCTTATTCATAAGTTTTTTTGGCTGCATTTCTGGTGTAAAAAGGGAAAACCACCTCTCCACCAGTGATTTCCACATTGTCTCAAAGATCAGAAGCTTTCAAAGAAGCAGCTCAGAAGCTTTTTGAACATTTTTTTTTGGTTGCAATTTTGGGTAGGTGGTGGTGTGGCCTCTGCTCTGGAAAATTAAAGTGGTTTGACCAGTCCATTGCTCAGGCTCCAGCCTGTCCATTGCAGTACAAAAAAAAAAAAAAAAAAAAAAAAAAAAAAAAAAAAAAAAAAAAGGTAGAAAAAGTCCAGTGTTATGTTAAGCTTTCCCACAGGGGATGTTTCTTTGCAGCCCCAGGCAGTAAATGGTTTTAAATAAATGGCTGAACACCCTGTATACATTTCTATCTTTATGTAGTTTCTGTCACTTATTATCCATTTTTAATCCTGCTAGGCTCTTTGTCTTAATGGTATCTGATGAATTTCCCAGGTTAATTATGCACCATGTAGGAAAATATTTTACTTGTATCACTTTTAAATTCATTAGCTTTTAGTACCATTGTATAGCACTCTGCTTGCTCTTGATTTATGGGAAAGGCTAAATAGGATCATCTGACTGACCTCTCCTGGCAATTCACTCTCCTATATACCACTAACACATCACCTCTCATTTGTCTCTTAATCAATTTAACCTTGCCTCAAATGGAAGATCTGCCACACCTCTTATAACTTGCTCTGTCTTTCACTGGATGCTCTGTGTATCTATTCTGCCTTTTAGAACAAAGCTCTTAAGCATCCAAGGGGGAAGGATCCTTAATATTTTCATTATTGAGCCCTTTACAGCTCTTAAAAGAATCAAGCTGCTTGTTTGTATCTGATTTCTGCTCTGCACTGAAGAGCTGAACTGTCCTTATTGCCTGGACCAGGTCCACAAGGGAATTTGGGGAATTAAATGCTATTTTTGTCTATACAGAGAACGTGCCAGTGCTGCTGGTTTCTCCCTTGTGGCCACTTCACCTTGCAGCTCTCCAAATTTCCATCAGCAGCTTCAGCCACATAACCCTGGCTATCTGGTACCTGCCTGAACCACTCTTATTTTGGTTCCTGGGCCCCTTGCAGTCTTTTACCCACAGGACACCAGCAGAGACAGCTTCTGCCCTTTCTTGTTGCAAATTCAAGATGTCAGTTCAGGGATGTGGATTTGGAATCTCCTACAAGGCAGAGGATCCTGCACAGCTCCCTCAGCACAGCTGGTGCTGAAGCACACGGCTGATGCTCTGCAGACTCTTGTTTTTCAGCTGGAGACCCACATTTCCACAGGAGCACAGATTCCACACGCCCCTCAGACCTGCAGGAACGTGGAGCTGGTGATCACCTTGCTCCATAAGACACCGAGTTCAGACAAAGCAAAACCATAATGTCAGGGTTATTCTGGATTTATGGAGTGATGTTGGTTGGAAAAAAAAAATAATTCCCTCTCGTGTTTATGATGCGCTTTACCTCAAATGTGAGAACTGAAAAATAAGGCAACTACCTTAAACAAACACACCCTAAGATGCAAAATGTGAGCACCTTCCTGAGACCTCTAGTACTATTCCTTTTCACATTGTGTCCCTTTGAAGTGCACATAGCCAAAAACATTGGCAGTGCTTTCCCTCTGATGCTGCAGTTTTTGAGAGTATTATGCATATTGCAGATGCGGTTTTCTTGCACTAGACTGAAAAAAAGAAATAATCTTATTAAAAATGTAAAAGGATTTCAGGGTTCTGTGCATACTCAGAGAAAAGAGAGATGTCAACAATAAACATGCCATCTGAACAATACGGAAGGACCTCTGTCCCATGGGCATAATAGATGTTTTATTAATAACTTGCTTTTATATATTTTTCTCATTTCCCAAAACAAAGGGAGGAGGGGGGAAATTAAAAAAAAAAAAGAAGAATGGGTTTGAAAATCAAAACATTTCCTTGACTGGACAATTCAATATCCTCCCTGAAACACAAGAGGATGAAATGAGGCCTGGTGCATTTTCTGGGTCTGTGTTCCCCTGTCCTGGGTGTATTTCTTTACATTAGGACACTGATGGTATGGGGAAAAAGCCCCCCTGGTTCTCCAGAGTTCATCATGGAGTACATCAGCTCCAGCTAATAGATTGGAAAGGTGAGTCTTTAAAGTGGCTTCAGCAGAGTCAGCACAAGCTGAAAAAGATGTTACACATTGTCTAAGGACACGGTGTAAGAAAGGAGAGGGAGGACGGGGGGCACTTTTTTCACATTCTGAAAGAAACTGAGCAACTCTGACACAGAAAACTGATATTTTTCCTGATTTAAGTCAGCCTTTTTCTCTCAAGTAGATGCCTCAGGAATGGATAAAAGAGACAAATGAGTCTTTGCTCCTCTAGGTACCTTCAACACAAGTGTGTGTCCAGACCCTCAGGTTTGGCCCACATCAAGTGATTAGGTCCAGGGAATGGTCACCCTCCAGAGGCATTTTACCCTCTTTTTTACTCTCTTTACCATGATATATTTTTCCCTCACACAGAGTCTGTGTTTCAGATAATTGAGACCTCTTTGGAAATGCTGTTCCTACAGTAGAAGCCCTCAGTAAACTAGTTTTTCATCCCAAATGGCTTTCATAAAGCTAGGCAAATATGGCAGGGGGAAAGAGGGACATGGGATGAATTAAGGCATGGGGTGATGGAATAATATGATCTTTCAGATCCATTCCAACTCAAACCATCCTATTATTCTATTCTATGAAGAGAAAGAGCACCTAAAGTAATCTTCCTCCTCCATTTTCTGCCAATGTACATGGCCTGGCCTATTATAGAACAACACTTCTATTTTGTTTTATGGATAGCCTACCTGTACAAATAGATGGAAAACATTATGGAAATAGTTGCTGCTAGAGAAATCTGTGGTGTTCTTAGAGGCCAAGAAAGAGGAGGACTCCACCCCAGAAGCAATGCCATTTGTCCCTAAGGTCATCAGTAGGTACTTGCTAGGAAAATATTGCTTTGGAGCAAGTAGTGAAGAGAGGTGAACCTTGAGATCCATGGCCAAAGGGTTTACAGACTCTTCTCAGGCATATTGGAAAACCTTTCCAATATGCAGAAATTCCTGTTTACTCACAAAAGTTTTTTATTGCTTCATATCCCAAATAGCTTCTGAGCAGATTAGATTTTACCCTGTGAAGGCCAAAACCTTTTCTAATTATTTCCTTACCTGTGTGGTTGGGGATTTATCCATAGATGAACTGGAACATTTGACCCCAAACATGCCCAAGTGCAGAAGGAATCACCACTTGCATATCAGCCTGGGATGCCTTTTTCTGCCTTATTCAAGTGGTCTTTGCAAGGCTGCAAGGGTCACAAACTGTGCTTCTTGCCTTTCCTGTGGACACTCTCCAGTGAAAGAGCTGGAAAACTCACTGGATAGAAGGGGAAAAGCTGTCCAATTAAGAAGCAAGTGTACATCTGTCTCAGGCCACTTGCCAAGCATAATGTGGTGGGGAGGCAAATTGTTGTGCTCTTGGAAACTGCTCCCTTTGGACTGGCTGACTTCAGAAGTGCAGGGCACAGACGCCTCTCAGTCAGGTTCAGGGCTTTCTGTGCCCACCTAATGGTGAGGAAATTGTGGGATTTGTCAAAATTTCCTCTGAACACAAACATGTCAGAGGTTCCTGAAGTTTAGACAGCTCTGAATGTGACTCCGATTCAGTTATTTAAAGCTACACCTTGCATTGCTGTGAAATCAGAGGTACGCGTGCACAGTGGCAGAGGTGTCTCACAGTTATCTCCAGGAACCTGTGGCCAGACTGTGACAAAACGAGCCCAGATGTGGCAGGTGTCACCAGGTGGTGGGAGGAGAAGGAGCACGGGAGGACTCTGTAAAAATCGATAGACAGTTTGGCTGGAAAAAGCTGGATCACTTGGGAAATGTGGAACATTACATATTTTCTGATACCCTCCGAAGAGACTGAAAGAAGTCTCCAGAAAATTTTAGACTGGAGCTTGATGAAAAAGCTATTCCTGCTCTTGAAGCTCATGCTATGTTGCTACTATAGCCAGAATTCCATCTGTTCCTACAATGATTTCATTAATTTCACATAATATCCTTCAGAAGTTAATAAGGGAAGAAATGAGAAGGATGGGAGGTAGCCAGACACCCCATGAACAAACAAGAGACCCCTCAGCACCATCCTGCCACCACAGGTGATGCAGGTGAGATCAGTGTCCAGGATCTGAATGAGGATAACGGTTTTGGCAAGTGCATGAATTTTAAATCTTGATCCATCTTCCAGGGAAAAAACCCTCACTGTGGTACTGATTTCCCTTACACAGTCACTGCTCAGCCAGTAAGGTCCTGAGGTGGCTTTTAGCATCCTTCTGGTCTGAGGAGCACGTGGAAAGGCTGATACAGAGCATAGATCAGATGTCAAAATCTTTTTCAACCCTTTTTCTCTCCTCTTCATCAACCAAACCTACAAATACTTCACATGCTGTGTCATGTTAGGTTAGATATTGGGAAGAAAATCTTCCCTGTGGGGGAGGTGAGGCCCTAGCACAGATTTCCCAGAGAAGCTGTTGTCACAACAGACACAAACAGAAGAGACACAGGCTCCTTTAGAAAGTGGTCAGTGGGTTCTATCTTTATTGTGGGATGAGCTTCTCTTTATACAGAATGTCAGAGGCCAATTTGATTAGTAACATAAAGGTAAACTTTTCAATCAATACTAAAGGGACATCAGAAGAAGGTCCCTCTTATAAGAAAGAATGTAAATATCCTTGTATTTACAAATAAGTTCTTCTGTTTACTAGAAGAATGCCTGGGAAAGAACTTTTCTAAGATTAAAATATCCCAGGCATGAAGCAGGACTACAAGCTGTGGCTGCCCCTGGATCCTTGGAAGTGTCCAAGGCCAGGTTGGACAGGGCTTGGAACAACCTGGGATAGTGGAAGGTGTCCCTGCCCATGGAAAGGGGTGGAACAAGACAAGCTTTAAGATCCTTTCCACCCCAAACCATCCTGTGATCCCACGAAACGCATGTGAAAGCGATCCATGCTCTCACAGAAACATCTTTGCTTAACATCCACCCCGTTGACGACTGTAACTTAATTACCGCGCATACTGTACCGGTGACAGTAAATATTAGTGCTGTGTGCTACAGAACAAATACCCCGTGATGAAAAATTCAAACGGTATCGAGCTTTTCATTAGTGCAGTAATGGCTTTCTCACACATTTAGCTCATTTTTAACTCGACCTGCTAGGGGAAGGAAATGACATACTTTCTGTTGAATTAGACAGCGCCGAGATTATATGAAGGTGCGTTTTTATGGGTAAAGAAACGTATGCCACATTAATCTATTTTTATGCCTTGCAGTACGTGCTGATGAGTCATTTGAATGCCAAGTTTCATTAGTAAATTGGGAGTGATATAGGCAGCCCTGTCCTAAAATAAAAATGTATATTTCATTTAAGAATGCAAAAAATTTCAGCAGTGCTGCAGAATGTCTTAGAACACTAAGTAGGATCATAGGATGTAAGGATTAAATCTTAGAACCCTGTTTATAAAGGTAATTTTGTGTCCATAAAATGCACATTAGTAATACAATCTGTCCAATATTGTATTGTTCTATCATTTCTCTACGGATCATATTAGTCAGTGTCCTGTTAACATCCATTTTATCATACTGTCATAATATTATATTGAAATGAGATCTGGCACTTTTGGGGTCCTGTGCAAGATGAAAAAATGGGTCTCCAGCAGTCTTCCTCTTAGATATAATTGAAAAAGAGGCAGGCATGAGGGCATGCTGTGATTCACGCTGCCAGAGAGTGATCCGGAATCATTCAGATGATGAGTACATAGAGAATGCCGTGCACAGAAAGATGGCAATTTGCTGTACTAATGTTTTGAAAATGAAAATTTCTGGCTGTTTTGCAGAGAAGCTTAGTAGGAAAGGCAGAAGGAAAAAAAAATAATAAAATCTTTTATAGTGAAGTCAGATTATTTCTGTTGTTTTTGGAAAGGCTGCACAAAGAAATGGGTTTTCTGGAGAATGGTGTAAAGCATAAATGAACATTGCTTTATTGACCAAAATAAGTATAAAATACAGGAAATGGAAGGAGAACGACAAATGAGAAAAATTCTGTCCCAGTCCTTCAGGAGTAGTTTTACAGAGGGATCCAGGGGCACCTTTCAGGCTCCTTAAACCCAGTCTTGGATCCCCACTGTGGCCACTTAGCCATAGGGATGGACACCCACAAACACCCAGTACTTCAAGCCCACAAGCCTATATTTCTGCCATCAAGCCCAATTTCCAACAGCCAAGGAGCCTGACAAGCCCCAGCAGGAATGAAAACAATGCTTCTCCTTCTTTCCAAATAGATTATAACTAATGATATCAATGTCCTATTCCTCTGGTGCTTCCACTGAGCTTTAATACTAACAAATAAATAAAACCAGCACTTCCAAGCTTTGTTTAGTATCTGTTCTGTCAGTACTGATGCACAGTCATTATTAAAATGTTATTTTATTTTTCTTCTTGTCCTTTGTTTTGACTAGCTTTTTCTTGATATCATCATTTGGTATTAAATAAAGAAAATTCAGTACTAAATTATGTCCCTTTCTTCAGGATTTTGTTGTTAAAGGCTGCCAAGCTCATGCAGCTGGCGTGTCCCTAAGAGAGTGATCCAGCCACTGACCTGAGTCCTCTTCAAGGAATTGAACCAATCTCCTGTAAAAATCCAGCTCTGTCTTTGGGACATCGGGGATGCACTCAGAGATCTGCAGAGAAATCACAGAGGACCACAGGGTTTGGCCCAATCTTTCAGCATCCAGGGGAGCATTTCCTCATCAAATACATGAAAAATAATCCATTTTAGTGAATATTCTTTTCAGAAATCATGCTGTACAGTGACAACTCCTCTATCTGCATGTTGGAGCAGACAGGATCAATTCCAGTGTTGCTCAGCAGGATTTAAAGCTCCTTTAAAATATGGTCCCTCTGATTTTTTCCCTCCATTTTATAGCTTAAGTTCCTCTTGCTACCCCTCACCATCCCATGCCTTTGTTGGTGACATTTTCAAATCATCATTCCTTGTTCTCCTTAATGGATCTGGTTTTGCCATTGCTATTTAAATTTTTTATAAGTCTCTGTGCACTGAAACAGTCGAAGTGTGATCTTTCCAGCAGGAAGGAGGAGACTCCTTTGCTCAGGAGGAACATATGTGCTTTGAAGGGCTCCAAGTGACCCAAAAACTAGATGGTTCCTGGGAAAACACTATTAAGCACCAAGATGGGCAATTTTCTACACGTGCAAGTCCAGGTGAACAGGGGATCTTCAAGAAACTCCCATTGAGTTGAAATTGGGACCATTTTTATAGCTTTCAGTTTTGAGGTCACAGTTACCCGGACTGGAAACTCAAAAATGACTTCAAAAAGGCAAATGCTAACTAGATTTCACACTAGATTTCATTTTACTTGGCATTACAGAAAGAATGCAGGTATTAAATAGACTGTTTCCTGTATACAATAAGGTTAATTAGTAGCAAGGGATGGAAATCAGTGTAGACATAACTCTTTTAGACAGGTA
>VZUI01081383.1:0-55000 GCA_013401135.1 Cettia cetti | reverse complement strand
ACAAACATTAGAAAATCCTAATCAAGACCAAGAAACTCAAAGTTTAAATGAAGGAGTAACAGTTTCTGACATAATTTTTATCCTCAGTAGAATTCACTAGCCTTAAAGAAATTTCTGTTTCATGTTACTGAGGGTGGAGGATACACAGAGCATGACATGACAACCAAAGCAGCAGGAGTCAATGTAAGTCGTTTTTGAGTACATAACCATTTTCACATCACTAATGCTGCCTCAGGGCAGGGTCCAGGGGACACATCTCCACAGCTGTGGGGTTGTTGCAGTTGCTCAGCCAAAACCTTCCTTTCTCAGGAGCTGGACAGGGCATGGGGTGGCACATTACCATGCCAGCCCTTCCTTTTGAGTTGAATCTGGCACATTATTGCAGATAATTTTGGAGGAATTGCAATAAAATTGTCTAGACTCACACACAACCTGCAGTCAGGTGGCTGAAGGCAATTTGTCTAAAAGGTGACTTATTTAGTGGCTTCAACGGTAACCAAACAACATGGAATTAAATAACTGGTTGTCTACAAGGTGCCTCCCAACCATTCTATGATTAAAGTATATTCCTTATCTGTGTGATTTGCCGTATTTTGAAATTAGGGGAATCATGGATTTATAGATAACTTGTGACAAGCAACACAGGATGAAAAATTTTCCCCTTAGCTCATCTTTGCAACGGGCACCTATGGCTAAAAAGGGAAGAGACCAAGTACCAACCCCGTGTTTACAAACACCTTCTCATGGAAGAAGTCCAGCACCTTCATCACGTATTTATCCAAGCCAGGGAAAGAACAAACCACAAATCCACCTCTTCTGTGCCACTCTGGTTGTAACCTTACACCCAAGGGTGGGATGGGTGGGATGATGGACTTCCACTGCTGGATCTCCACTGCTGGATTTCCCTTTGGAAATGCAAAGGGATCCTGTTCACACGGCAGGTACAGGTATGTGGGCAGTGCACAGCAAGTGTTACACTCTGTGAACTTCCACATGGGAATTTATTTTAGCACTCTGCACCTCCCAAGCAGACATGAAGGCTCGTGACTTGGCTTGCAGGTTCCCATGGCAAGATGACAATTGCAGAATAGGTTAACTTACTGCAGAGCCAGCCAGGATCTGTGACTCTCCATGGCATATAAAAGAAGTGAAAGTACAGCCAAAATAAATTCATTTAAAAATCTGAGCAAATAGACATGACATTTTTCTTGCCGTTTTTGACTGGCTCTAAAAATATCAACAGTCTCTCCAGCTCTGGTGCATGCTCCCAATAAACAGCTTTGGAGACTGATTAAAACACCACAGCTCTGCTTCCATGCTTTATCAATCCCATTAGCCATTTGCTGAATTGAAGCTATGAATTGACAGTGAACTTTGGGAGGGGGTTAAACAGCCACACAATGGGTCAACATTTGTCTAAGGGCTCATCTCTGAAGCAATTTGGTTTCAAAATGAGAGGGTCTGTACTGCAGTTAATCAAAAGGACAATAGTTTTGTTTTCAATTCATACTGTACTTCAGGCCAAATAAAGTGGTCCCAATGTGTGCAGCAAAACCCCACTGGCTGACTGCTTATGTGTTTTTTTTTCCAAAAACACTTTGTATTAGTTTACAATTTTTCAATTTCTGAATGGTGTTCCAGCCTTGGCCCGTCCCAGACCATGGCAGTACTGAAGTTCAAAGGAATTTGGAGCAGTTGCTTGCAAAATAAAACAAAAGGCATCTGAAAAATGGTCAGATCACCCAAACCTGCAGCCTGAGCCTCCCCTTTGCAAGCAGGGAATTGTTCAAGTCCTCCCCAAAACTGCAAAACACGTTTGCCAATAGAGCACTACACTGATTTTTTGGGAGCATGTTGTACAGCAGATACCCTTCCATTATTCAGCTGTGTCCTGATCCAGGCAGGCCAAAACTTCTGGAATTATATTCTTACACACACACACACACTGCCCCTCAATATGAAAACAAAATTGCTTACTGAGTGCAATCACAGTATTAAATTAGTCCACTACCAAATGTACTAGGAGAGGATAAGGAGATGCCCTTTATTATTTAAACTAAAAGTGACATGATTAATTTACCCTGATGGGATTCTATGACAGGGATAAAACAGGCAGGGAAATGCAGAGAAGGAGCAAAAGGGAAAGAGAGGGAGAAAGACAAGTTTAGCCTGTAAGGATTCACTTATGTGTGTCCTTGTAGCCATAATAATGCTAATAATACCCCATAATAATGCTAACAATACCCAAAAACCTGGTTTTTTCTAGCCTTTGAAGTGAGAGTTGAAGGTTACACAGTGTATGTAACTCAGGTGTCAATGAGAGGTCTGAAGTACTGGGGAAATAATTTAGTTTTTCTATTGGTGTATGAGTCATACAGAAAATACCAGAAGTCCTTATTGGCAAAGAAAAGTGCTAAAAAAGGCTGAATTAAAGGTTGCGTACAACCTAACTGCAAGATTTCAACAAATTACTGCCAGAAAAGATGACAAGTAGAATATAGACTTTGAGTAAAAGAATAAGTTGTTCAGCCCACTGCTGGATTAGGAGTCACCATAAAGCCTATGAACAAAACTAAGGTCATGGAAGAGGGAAAACTCAGAGTCCTTCCAGCAACCAGGTAAGCTCCAGAAATAAAATCAATACATTGTAGCAGCAACAAGGGTGAATGGATTGGTAGTGCAAATAAAATTTACACATTCCTATTCTGTCTGCTGTTAACAGCTAAAGCAAACGTTCGACAAATCCCAAATAATTTATTTTGACACTGTTAATGCAATCCACCACCAGTACCAACACATTAAAAAATAGTAAAGGCATTGTAATTTGTGACTCTCAAATCCCTATTTCTTGATATTGGTGTTATCCAATAAAACACATCCACTGACTGTAATATCTATTTTAAAAATTACTTCCTGCTTTCCTAAGAAATTAAACCAAAAAAAGCAATAAACGTGGTTTATGCAAGCCTGGGCAGGTCTCTAGTCCTGCTTGTTACATGTGAGGCAGCTACAGAGAGGACAAGGTAAAAACGAAGGGGGAGAAAAAGGGAACTATTTGCCAGCATATTATTTTCAAAGCATTCACTTCAGAGAAGGGTAAGAGTAATACAAGCTATGTTATTCATGCATCAGACATAAATACATGGATTGTAAAATACCCACTTTCAGATCTGAAATCTAAGTAAAACAATTTATCCTGCTACAACCCTCTTATTACCCTTTAAATTTAGCCAAAGTATTCCCTGCCAAAGATAGATGGAAACACGATGAACAAATCCATCCTTCATGTACTCCAGCAAGAAATTTAGGCCCTATCTTCCAGTCACTCATTTACATATAAAGAGATTTGCTAAAAATTAATAGTATTTTCTATTTTTATCTATGTAAAACTTCAATAAATCAACTGGAGTGGATTAGATTTAGTTCAGAAATGATGCAGAAGTGTACTCTGACATTGTCCTGTGTGCAGAGAGAATTTGGTACTTCTCTATTCTGGACCCACTTTCTTGTGAAAAAACAAAGAAACTGAGATGGGTTTGTGCATTTGAAGTCTTCCAAAAAGGAATATCTTTATAAAAGGTATTTTTTTTTATTTATCAAAAGTGTTTTCCCAAGGACATTCATACCAGAAAGCTGATTGTCTTTTCTAGAGTCCACCACAGGTAGCCTGCATATTTCAGGCTGAAGACATGGTCATGCATTGATATGACTTCATACTAAGATCTATGAAAGTAATAACAATTAAAAAATGCATATAATTTTTTTTTTTTTTTTTTTTTTTTTTTATGTTTTCAAACCCCTAAATCCAAAGGAAAACATAAGGACACAAACTACTTTTACACTGAGATTCCATAGATGAACTGAGCAGAGGCTGGAATACTTGAGTCAAGAGAGGTCTCTTAATCTGCAATGTATTGAACCAGTGACAGTTCATGAAAAACCCTGATCCCACAGTTTTGAACCAGTTCCATTCCCAAACAAAAGTACCTGTAACATCTGGAGAGAAACTGGAGCCACTTGGCATTTTCTCATGAAAATTTGCAGCAAAGAATTTACTGTAAGTTTTGACTTTAAATGGTTTCATTTACTCCCTGAAAATTGTTCAGACTAAAAAAAAAACACCCTATATCTGATTTCATATGCTTTGGAGGTGGGACTGGCAATTTCACTGAAGCTGCAAATGAAGCTGAAATCTCAGAGTTATAAAGCTAAACAAAACAAAAAGAAAAATGTGTAAAATTCTGTGAAACAAATTATGTGAATTTTGCACAGCTGTACTCAGGGCATAACTGTAAATGAAAAGACCAAACTAATTAGATTATAAGCAGTTGATCTGCCTTATATTGTTTTATCATATGTAGTAGGTATAATATCTCCACATGAATGACTTGAAGCAAGTCATCAACATACTGTGTTCAAGAAAGCTGATCAGATTAGAAAGACCTTGTAAGTTATGCTCGAAGAAGATGAGATTGATGATAACTTCCTACCCACAGTTACACCAACAAAATTGCTTCATCTCTATTAAACTTCAGGTTTCTGGAGACACTGTGTCCTGACAAGACCAAATTAAACATAGGAGTTCATTAGTACAAAGCAGACACCAACATGTTAAATGATTGAAAAGTTATTTTGAATGGGTTTCTCAGGGTCTCTTTAGGAAATCCATTAAAAAAAAAAAAAAGAAGAAGAAGAATTTTGGTGGCTGGTTTCCAGCTATAGGATCAATGAGCAATATTCAGGGTGCTGGCCGAAAGCCAGATGTAAAGCATCACTGTAGCCCTTAAGTATAGCAAGCTTAATTTTAAGCCTAGGAATAGTCCCACCAAATTTCCCAATCCTCACGTGCTTAAAGAGGAGTTTGTGCACATGCACTTCTGTGGAGAGAGGCCAAGGCAGATAAAGTTACTGGCATATTTCTCAGCCTCACTGCAGACCCTTCACACCACATGGAAAGGCTACAAAGTGGGAAAGCTAAAAATTCCCTTGTCCCTAAGTGGGGGGTGCAGTCTATCAGCAAGGCTGCTTCCTGGAAATCCTCTAAGAAGGACCTCTTGGATATTCACTTAAAATATGTGGCAAAGCAGAGCCACTCCAGGGAACAAACATCTTCCATCCTGCTGCAAAGTGCAGCCAACACAGAGGTCATGCAAGATTTGTGCAACTTGAGCAAGAGAAATCAGAATCCAACGTTCAATTCTCTCAAGGAGAGAACTTCTCTCCTCCTGCTTTTAAGTGGCATAGGAAGGCCACTCATTTTTTCATTTCTCATTCTTATCAAAGGCAGATGAAAATGTCAACAACCTGAGCATATCTTTCCCTAATTAGCAAAACACGTGAGGTTTCATTGCACAGAAAAATAACATGAGATGCTCTGGGAACATGCAGCAACGTGGGTGGCCACGATGAAGAATAAGCTTTGGAGTATTTATACAGCAAATAAATATTCACAGACACTGCTATTCCCACTCACTAAAGTTTTGAAAGACATTATTCTCCTACAAGACAGATAAGAGAGAAGAGGTGGGGGGTGAAGGGAAACTATTATGGAATGAGGAATAAGGGCCAGAGCCACGAGCACAAGATTGATGTGAATACTACAGTAAGCAAAGACCAATTCACTGCTTAAGGGTGTCAAAATGCAGTCCTGGGAGAGAAGAAGAGGCTGAGAAATGAGAAAAGAAAAGGCAAGAGGAGGAAGGTATAAAGAACAGCAAATACTAGGGAAATGAGGAAAAATAGAAGGAACCAAATGTCACTGGAAGGGGGTAGGAGTGCAATTGCTTCTCCTTGGTTAATCCACAAATTAATGAAACCAAAGCAAGCATAAAAAATAAACCATTATTCTACACGTTCAGAGGTGAATCTTAAGGGTCACCCAGAATAAAGGCTGATAAGAGAGAGAGAAACAGCAGTGCCAGAGCACGCAGCACAAGGACATTACAGCAATTCCACTTTTTCATTCACTGCTTTTACTGGAAAATCTTACAGGTTACAGGATTCAAGGCAAGGCACTGATAAATTGCAATTCACATTATTTTACTAAAGCAATGCAGGTATGTAGAGTTTCTCAAGTGATGAAGAATCTGAATGGTTCTGCAAAAAACACTCAAATATTCATATATGTAAAAAAAATTATAAGCTTTGACATTGAATATCAAATATTTAAATAAACTCTCTTGTCCTAATTTTTGTTCACTGACATGGTATGCATATTTTATTGTTTATTTTTTCTAAACTCTTATAAAAAGATCTGTTAAATTAAACTCAGTTAACTTTTATACTGTGAGATCCCTTTGTACTTTTAGAGCAACAGCACCTCATTATCATCAACACCATCCTATAGGTTTCATTCTGCTAAATTTGACAGGGCTTCTTCAGAGGCAAATTTCCCTTTATTGACTTAGAAGCACAGTTGGGGAACCTTTTGTGAGGTTGTGAACCAGTATGAGACTTAGGGGTTTGGGGGTTTTCTCCTCCTCAAACTTGAGATTTATGAGACCATAAAGTGTTTTTATCATGGCTTGAGGGGGACTGAGTTTCTCTTCATTATTTCCTTCCAATCAGAAAATCTTGAGCCAGACAGTTCATTCCAAGTTTTTGATTTAAAAGATAGAAATGGTCAAATATTGAGCTTATCCCTAATTACTCTCTACATTTCTGAATATGCAAATTTGAATGTACTTGGAATTTTCTCCAAGTGATTTGGCAAGTATAAATTACCCTTGCCCTTAAGACTCTGAGCTTCCACAGACAATGCATCAACAGTTGGTGTTAAAAGGCTGCAGCTTCACTATTAACAATCAATACAAGTTTTCAACAGGAATATACTTAGCCAGCATTAATGCAATTACATTATGTTAAATAATATTAATACCAAAGGCATGTCCATTGCTGGCCCACACCAAAGTCATAACATTCTCAACAACTGTCTCTACTGTTTAAACATTCACCCAGTACAGAAAACTCAAACGTTTATGTTAAAAAAAAATTGTATTGTGTGACATTATTCTTAGATTAACTTTTTTTTTTTTTTTTTTTTTTTTTTTAATTCTGTGGAATCGCTGTTTCATCATTTCTGTAGTTTTAAAACAGTTGTGTCATTTACAGATCATGTTCTGGAAAGACAAATCTGATTTTTACATCTGCAGATGCAAGAAAGGAATTTCCATGCTCTGTTTAGAAAATCTCTGTGGTCACACAGGGATAAAACCCTGTCACCTCCAAGCACCTGTATCTGAATGTGGGAGATTCATCCACCTTTAATGCCCACCTGCCAGCCCAGGGATAGCTGATCAGAATCCATGCTGTGAATACCTTGGTCTTTGATCCCATTTCATGGGATGGGCTGGTGAATTTTGCTCCTTCCCAAGTCCCACCCAGCCAGGTGCAAAGCAGGGTCTGAGGTGTGTTCACACACACTCAAATTATCTCTTACAAAGCAACTTGATGACAACTCTCAAATTAAATTTCAAGAAACGGGGGCTATGTTTTCCAATGCAATTGTGTGCCAGTATGGCACCAACAGTGGTTTTCAAATCACTGACTGCCAGGAAGCAAATAACATAAATCCAAACAGGATGTTCTGGGCAGGGGCTAACAAGCTTTGCCTGGTATTGTGAACTATCCAAAAACCCCACAAACTACATTAAAACAATTCTCACATTAGGGTCACACCAGCACAAAATATTACACCTGCATTAACAGCTTTGAAAATCCCATTAATTGCTCATGTACAATATAGAGTATTCTAAATACAGACTTTCATGTTTAGCCCTTAATAATTCCAGACCTTGAGGACATAAGCTAGTAGCCAAAAGGATGGAGTAAAGGCAGAGCTTCATGGATATATGGCCTTTAATTTCCAAAAGCATTTTTAACTGCAATTAATTATTTCCTGGTGACATGAATAATGACATTTTTCTTTTAAAAGAATTTTTCACTGATCAGGAAGGCACGCAGAATGACAGCCCATGCTGAAAAGCATCTCCTTCCCACCAGTGTCTCCAGTTATATTTTGCAATTCCATGGTGCATGGTCTTTCTCTGTATTAGAGAAATGCTTTCCTCTTGAAGGGAAATAAAATGAACACCTCATAGAGGAGTTCCTAAAATTTGAACAGGCATTTGAATGTGCCAAGAGTAGCAGCTGTTTTTGCCAGAAAAGAGATCTGGCAGGCATTTAGTCACAAGGTCACTGCTTATGGGGCTTTCCCAAGAGATGTGATGGAAAGCAGGGAATGTTGGCATTGCACTAGGACAGGTTGTCCTTGATGAACTGGAAGGAGAAGGCTGTTTTGGCCACATGCACTCAGCAGCAGTTTCACTTTAGAGAGGATTGCACAATTTCCTTAGCTTTTTTGTTCACTTTTCCTGAGTTTCAGGTCTTAATAGACCCCCAAAAAAAAGTCATAGTCACCCGTGCAGGAAGAATTCATGTAACCAAAAATCAGACACGGAGGCATCATGAAATGTAACTGGATATGGCCCTATGGCTATCCACACTCTGTGGAGATTTAAATGCTTCCTGAACTAACTGACCTAAAACTGTGTGGGCCCCTGTGAATTCTGCAGTTCTGTAACCCTGGAATTTGCTGTGGAAGCTTGCAGGAGGATTATAAATTAGAAACTTCTCCTAAAAGCACTGAACTGCAGACCCAGCTAGTGGTCTAGCTATGAGAAAGGGCTGTCCTCATTGTCTTGCAAAAAGTCTTACCTGGCAGATTGTAGGGTGAAATGGCACATTTATCTTTCTTGATATTAACTCTGAAACACAGAAACAATAAAGTGGATATCAACATTCCCAGCTCTTTGCTTCCTGGTTGAAATGCTTGGCTGAATGCTGACTTTTCCAACCACGCATTGCTAAACCTTCAACCAAGGCAATGACACATCCCAGTTGCATCTCCAAATCCCAGTGGGTTTAGGAATGAGCAGGAAGCCATCCTGCTATTCCAGCATGCTTGTGGAGCTGCTCCTGTCACATCCCAGCTATCAGCTCCTGAGCTGTGACTCAGCTGGCTCCCCACGAGCCCTCTCAGCTCCAGTTCTGGATACAGCAAAGCCATGCAAGACCCTGCATGGGACATCAGGGAAGGAATTCCAAGCCAAGGTCAGACACAGCCTCCATTCCTCATGCAGAACACCTGACCATGAATGCCATCAGCTTCCCCCAGCCACAGTACTGTGCAGGAAATGCACTTCTAGCCCAAGGACACGGGATAAACTGGAAACTGAAAATAAGAAGGTTACATGTTATATTTAACTGCATTAGATATGAAAGTTAACAAGCCGTGGCTAATGGTTGTATTAGTAATATCTGCAGTTGCATCAGTTAAACAAAACTCCAGTTCTGAAATTACCTGGGTTACTTCTAATACCAATTTTTCAGTTTCCTGGGTGACCAAGGAGCTTGGAAAGGTTTATTGATGAATTTAGATATCACTTAGTGTTATTCACTGGTCTTTGCTATCTATGATGTCATTTGTTCTGACTGGTTTAAGGGTGGACAAAGATCTCAAGACAAGGGCAAAGGAATAAAGGAGATTTGTGAAAAGGAGTGATAGGAAACTCAAAGCCCTCTGAAGTCAGTGGAGAAGGATTCACCCACCTCTTATTTATTGTGAGATTAAAAGCAAAAAAGCATTATGTAACTGTGAAACATTACTGGTATTCTGATACTTAGACAAAAGCAGACAATAAAACACTCTTATATGAAGTAGCTATCATGGGAGGATGGCTTAATGATCTGGTTATAAAATGCTTCCAGAGGTAGGTGTTTCTTATCTGAAAACTTACCAAAAATAATTTAATCTTGTGCTTTTTGTCGAAATTCCTATCCCACCTCTTTCTGTTCTGCTTCTTGTTCTACTTAGTGAGTGATGTATTTCTTCCTCCCTATCTCTCCAAACGTGTTGCATGTAAAGGTCAATTCTCTTAACACAGCTTCTGCCCACTCTTCAGCTAATGCATTATAGCACATTATCAAGTTTCCAAACAATTGTTCACTTTTCATTAGAATGTGCTAGGTTTCTCTCCTTCTGCAGTGTTAGTGAAAATGGTGTTGAGTTGTTGACTAGTAATAGGAACAAGCAACTTCTGCCCTTAGAAATGGGACGGAATTGATTCATCTTATTAAAAACAGATCTTGTGGAAGCTGGAATTTGTGCTACAAATGTTGATGTTATGAATGTGCAGATAGCTAGTTTTACAGGATAGCCTAACATTTCTATTTTCATGAGTCATTTTCAGCTTCTGATAGATCATCTTAGGTCACATTACTTCATGTTGATATGACAGAAATGTAACATACTAAGTCAGGAAAACTAACTTGTACCTGTAAAAGATCCTTTTTTCCCTCTACCATCTTTCTGCTACTATCTGCATTTTCTCATTTTTTCTTTCTCCAAGGAAAAAAAAAAATAATACTGAAACTTTGCTTCCATTTCTGTGCAATGAATGGAGGCCACAAATGTGAAAGAAAACAAAGCTTCAGGTTGGCAAAGAAAGCAATGATCAGGAACTGAGATAAAGAAAGCTCAAGAAAATGAACTCCAGACATAACAGTTGAAAAAAGTTAGATATACTGATGACTACAAAACTAGTTTATGTAATATATATTTTATATCCAAACCAAACAGCTCTTTGAACATTATTGAGGCTATTATTACTTTGAAATAAACATTAGACAGCTTCAAAGCCAGAGCTACATAATACCCAGCACACATTTACATTTACATCAGAATTAGGATGCAGGTTTTCACAAGCTAATCCACTCCACTGAGCACGAGCACACAAAACACTGTCCAACAGACACTGCATTTTTACATGGCTGAGAGTACCAGTGTGCTGTGCAAGACAAGACAGAGGTGGTGATAAAAACTCTGTCCAGAAGGGCTGGGCCCTGTAGCGGTGAGAGAGCCCAGGGCATGACTGCTACTCCACTGTAGTGATTCTGGATGAGGAACTATTGCTCCATGGTGCTTTCTCTCTCCTGCTCACATTTCTCCACACTCCCAAACATACACACGAAGTCCCTTGAGACACTCCAAAACTGGACCTGTTGGTTTCCTGAACCCAACTTCCTGCCCTCCCCAGCAATCCTCTAATCCAAATGAGAACTTTATCAAGCTCCACCTTGATAAATATACTTCATTACTCAAATTTGAATGAAATTACTACTTTATCTGGAGCACCTCCATTCCCTCTTTCATACCTGGGACCATCCTCCTGCAAGCAGCTGCAAAACCACTTCTCAGCTCAGCTCAGTTCCAAAACCCCTCCTGTGATGCCTGAAAAAAACCTTGACAATGTCTTGGCTACTCATGTACTGAGACTGCTGTCTATCATGTTTATAAATATTGTCTCATCCCTTCTCATACCATCTCGTCAGCCTGTGCCATCTGTTGCCTCCTGTGACATGTGCAGACTGAGCTCTTCACAGCAGCAACTGCCTTCTTCTGTGCTTGCACTCAGCTCCAGCAGTGCCCACCCTCTGCACAGTCCCCCAAGGCCACAATGATGCAGGAAAATCAACCAGGTTAATGAGAAAACCCCACCCTACCTTCTCCCCTTCCTCCTCCTTTTGCAGGAGCAGCCCCTGGACAAAGCACACGGTGATCCACATGGGCAGGAGCATGGCCAAGGTACAGGGAGGTTGTTCTCCCCTCTCTGCTCAGGATGGGGACGTGCCGCACACACAGAAGGTCCAGAAGAGGTGGCTTAGTCCATCAGATGCCTGGAGAACAGGACCTAAAGGACATCTTGGGGATGATGGGCCTGTGCCATACATGGAAGAGGACACCAGAGGAAAATCCAGTTGTAGCTCAAACCACTGCCCCCAAATGATGGAGCAAACTCTCTTCTATGGAGGCACAAGGGGCACAGACCACAAAGTGCAGCCTGGGGGGTTTCGGATCAGACATCAGGAAATTCTTAGTGGTGAAGAAGGTGATACAGGGCTGGAACAGCAGCCCAGAGAGGTTGTGAAGTTTCCTTCCCAGAGCATTTCCAAAGCTCTGCTAAACACTTCTAACCACTGTTTCCATTTCTGCCACTTTCCAAGAAAAAAAAGTTAAATGCATATTTCATCCTGATAAAATATTAAATGTTTTAGATGCAACAAGACTCCTGAAACACATGCAACATTCCATGAGAAATGGTAAATATCTTTTACAATATTGGAAATAAACTATTCTAATAATTGCTCTCAGAATATGTTTGCAACTTCTTTCCAAATTTTAGCTATCTAGATATTTGCATTAAAATATAAAGGGTCATATCTATTTTCTTGAGGTGCTATAAGTTTTGAAATGGCAAATAGTAGATGGAAAAACTCTCCCTACATCTGCATCACAGAAATTATTTACAAGAATTTTCCCTCTCTGAAGTTGTCCGCATCAACATATAGCTCCTATAAGCACTTTATTATGTGGTTTATGCAAATTAAAGCGACTTCATGAAACCACTGTGCATGAGTACCTGCATGTAGATGTATGGAAATAAGCAGCAAAAAGAAATCCTGGACATTCAAAACCATTACTCAGGCTGGAGAAACAAAAGAGGATTTTTACTCTCATTGCTGTAATGCATTTTATATGCTGCTGATAGGTATGACTTGGAAATGGCAGCAGGAAAAGGAGTATTACAGCTGTTCTCTCGTGGGGTGAAACTGGTCCCACTGAACCTCTGAAAGACATGTAAGGCCCATATTTTAGATGAGACTTTTAGAAGCAGATGACCTCAGGTGCTGAAGTTAATCCTTCCTCTAGTCCTTCACACTATTTACTTCCTGAGTACATTTCAAGGCCTTACCTGTTTCTCTCATTTTTTTTTTAATGAGATCTACCTTATTTATTGTTTGCTTGACAAGCAGCAGTTCCCTCTGTTTTACCTGATAAATGGTCAGACTGCAGCTCATTATTGCTGGTGGGTTTGATTCCATTCAGTGTGAGCTTGTTGGGCAAGGGTGGGAATATATAGAAGTAAATACACAGAGCAAACATATGATTGGAATGAAAGGAAAATATTAGTTACATGAACACTACTGGTGGGACTGAATGCACACATATCTCTAAGTCTTAAAAAGAGTGAGTTTTAACTGGTGGTAGGTCAAGGATATCCATTAGCAGCATCTCCCCTCTGTCCCTGAACGCTGCAGTGGAGCAAAATCTGACCACCAAACTACACAAGGTCTTTTTCTCACATGGTTGAACAACTTCTCATGCTAAATGAAAAGCAGGATGGCTTGAACACAGCTATGTCACTCCAGACCTGGAGCAGAGCTTACTGGCATGGCAATCCTGAGTTATGTGGCAAAGTTCTGAAAATCCCATTTTTTCCCTGTCTCTCCTTTTTTTTTTTTTTTTTTTTTTTTTTTTTTTTTTTCCCTCTGTATAATGAGTGTTTAAAAGCTTAGCAAATAGAGTCCTAAAAATGTAATTGTAGCTTGGTAGCACTATTAAATATGTATACTGTGGTCTTTTTGACAATTGGTTTAATCCCTTTATAAAGTCTTCAGAAGTTCCATCACAGAAGCATGGATGCTGTTTTGATCTATTTATTACTCTTAAGTGCTCAGAGAACTGTCCCTATTTTCTAATTAACACTTTTAAAGATAAAAAGCTATGTATTAAATCAATCTGAATGATGGTTGTTTGTGAATCCCACAAGATAAGGCAATTTGCATGTTCACTTTGTACTTACAAACTAAATCTGCACATCTCCAAAGCAGCTCCTTATAATGTAAACCTTTTGTGAGTATTTGTAACTTAAAAGAAAGTTTGGCCTAGTACAGAGGCAGTGCCAATTATCTAAAGGACTTCTTTACTGAACATGATTAAGATACAAAATTATTAGGTTGTTATTTTACATTGTTTGCAGAGAAATTTGAGGAAACTACTTTAGGAATGTTAAGTGTTCTCCTGTTTTGCTTTCTTTCCTTCTTTTTTTCTGAACATGTAATAACATGAGTGCATTCATGAACAAGGAACCAGTCCAAACAGCAGCCAGTTTCCACATCACACTCAGGTTCAACTTCCTCTGACACGAATTAAATCACTGCTGAATCCAACTGCTCTCAATCCTGACTGAGCATTAAGCTGCGGCTTCAACTCCGAGACTTTATAAACTGAATTTTAAAGCAAATACTAAATTAGAACAGTGATTTATTGACAGAATCCAGATCTGATTACTTATCACAGTAAACATATTAACAGGAATAGATATTTCACAGCAGTGAAATGGTCCCTGATCTCAGAAACAACTCCACCCTTGTTGAGAAAGAAATCAACAAAGCTGTTTCTCCAAAACTCTCTTGTGAAGATGCATATTATTGTTTCCAGATGGCAAGAACATAACAAGTATACCTATGAGACACTGTTTTATATGATATTTGCTCTTGAACATCTCATAAGAAATTATTTCCTTCAGGTTTTGCAGTCTGCCTTCCACCACTGCCTTGGACCACAGGTCCAAGCACAGAGAAGAAGTAGGACAAACAACTGGTCATGGCTTTTAGCTCTAGCAGGTCTGATCATGGCTCAGGCATGGGATAGCTCTTCATCCTCATTTTTGGACTTCCTCGTCTTCTTCCACTAGCTATTTAGGAAGTGGAGAGTCATGTCATAAAATATTTTTATACATTTGGTACCTCTTCTTCTTAATACAGTTTCTATTATCATCTTGTACCATCACTGAAAGGTGGGGGGGTTTTATTAAAAAAAAAGAAAAAATCCCACAAATCTCCCTGATCTTCAAATCAGTGAATTTGCCCTGAATTCAGATTATTTTTTCTGAACCTGACCACAGTGCCTATCCTTGTGGGACACAGTCTGTCCATATTTACCTTACAGATGCCTTCAACACCCTCCCTTGAATGTGCTCTATAAAAGCCTCCTATATTGAGTAATAGACCACTGTGGGTATGTTTTTGTTCTGGTCTCAAAACTACACAATCAAATTTTTGTGCTCCAGGGTTAATCTGGGTCAGAAGGCCCCAAGAATGCACATCTGACACTCCTAATCTAATTCTGGAAACATGAGATTTGCAGACAGAAAATCTCTTTCTGGGAGCAGAAAAGAATGTCAGACCCACTGGGACACTAAAATGACTTTCTACTATTTTTCACTTATATGAATTTAATCCAAGGACCTCAAAGCACATTAATTTGCAGACTCCTCTACACACCTGTGTCACACCATATGCATTATTCTGCCTCACAGAAAAGGGAAAATAGGAGCACCTCCATCTCTGAGTTCATTCAAGGACAGAACCACACATGGAGTATCCAGAAAGGATCCAGGAAAATAACTCAGGAGGCCACAGTCTTCCTGATGATAGAAATGTCACTGAGATTAGGGTGGGAAAGACAGAATTTGGCTTACTGGGAATGTGTATTATGGGAACTTGCAAACAGAAGATGGGCTTCTATCTGAAAGAAACATCAATGAAAGTGGAGATACAGCACAAAGACTTGTAACAGTTCACACAGAGAATGGAAATATAAATGTGACAGCTATCAAGGGTTGGATTTTTTTACCCAATATCACAGAATTTCAAGTGACTCATAAACCTAAGATTTGTTTTCAAGAGTGACACATCACAGAAGACACAAATCCCCAACTCTCATTAAAAGCTGATGAGATTAATCTAGGTTATCTTTAAAATGAGAGCATGTCCAAGACTTCAGTCTCCTAGACACATCCCAGCTCCACTCTGGGACAACA
Organism: Cettia cetti; assembly: GCA_013401135.1. Classification (NCBI taxonomy): domain Eukaryota; kingdom Metazoa; phylum Chordata; class Aves; order Passeriformes; family Sylviidae; genus Cettia; species Cettia cetti. The sequence continues at coordinate 39,275 of VZUI01081383.1, read as the reverse complement.
GCAGATATGATTTTATCTTCTTCCTTCTCCAGACAGTCTGTGTTCTGTGGATGGGAAATCTACAATCTTCAGCCAACCTCTTGGTGTGGGAACTGAAGGACAAGGACTTGGATCACATTGCCCAGATGATGCAAATTTCAGTTAAATGAGATCACAAAGTCCCTTTTTCACCTAAACCCAAAGCAGGGAGCAGAACTTTTTCACCTCCATCCCCCCAGTTAAAAATTTTAATGAATTGTAGCCAGCTTCTGCCCATCACCACAACAGTTTAAATAAATTCATCAGCATCTCTGTATCACCAAAAAACATCTTCCTCCAGTGTTGGGTCATATCATGGTGGAAGCCTGCTTCCCAAGCCTCAGACTTCTTTTTGGGCCAAAGCAACACACACAAAGCAAATTATCTTTTACAGAACAGACTAAAAAAGAAATCAAAAAAGCAGCTGGGGTTATTTTCAGTAGAGTTCCTTATGAAACCTTTGACCAAAATCCCTGCTCTTCAAGCAGTGCCTCAATCATTGTTATTCCATTATATCACTCGGTTGTTTGCACAAAACCATAGCTTTGCCTCACATTGCCATTTATTAATTTTTTTCCACCAGTTGAAGAAACTTAGGTAGGCTGGTAGAAATTGGGCTAGCCTAGCCAAGCTAAGCCAGGCAGAATGAGTGGGCACAAGACCATCCCTTGGCAGAGGCTGGGGTGGCTCCACAGGACTGTCTAGCAGAGAGAGCCCCATGGAGTGTGCTGAAGGTGCCTGACTCACGTGACAATGAATTTGACACACTTTCAAGAAAGCAATGAGTCATGAACACAAACTGGTCTTCATGCCATACTCAGGCAATGAAAAAAAAGTTAAAAAAAAAAGAAAAGTATTGAGTTTCCCAGACTGGGGTTTACCAACCTTCAGTGAGGGCAGATCTTCCTCAATAAAGATCTGTCACAGTGGGGAAGAGTGATCACAGCCCACAACACGAGCATGAGCTATATTTTCTATCAGTTTTTTGGTTTATTGGGTTTTTTGTTTTGGTTGTTTCGAGGTTTTTTTTTTTTTTTTTTTTTTTTTTTTTAAGGAGGAACTAAAGCCGTCATCCCAACCCACACGCTGTAGGAGACAAAGCATATTGATGGTTTGGTTACTAAACACACTGTGAATTTTCACAGTGGATCAGCAGAAAGTTATGAAGCACAGGTGTTCCTGTAATTGTGATACATTGGGAAAATTCATACTGTTAAATGAGCCTCAGCTTCACACTTCCACCTGTGTGATATGGAAAAGTACTGGGGGTACACGGAGATATAATAGAGGATACATAGGAATGATTACTGGCTGGTTCAGGACCTGTGAGGGTTTATTTCTCTTAATTTGTCTGAGTGTGTAATTTCTGCATTTGTATTTCCTGCCATCGTAAAGTGGGAAATGTGTGTTACACATGCTGGTAAAAATAATGATAACGTGAAAAAACAAAGTTAATGCACTGAGTGGAAAAGAAATCCTGAAAGCTCGCACGCCAAAGGGAATCTAGAGAGTCTTTAGGAAATGGAAAATATTTCAATAAGAGAATGAAAGCATGGGGTATTTTTTCCATCACACTTCAATTCTACTCAACAGTTTCTTGTTTTCATTTTCTATGGGGAAAGAGGGAGGAGATGATTCAAGAATGGGAAATGTGGGAAATGCTAAAATGCAGAAAGATGAGGCCTGAAGCAGGTGGAAGGAATATCTACATGGATTACCTGACACAGAACATGAGAAACAAATGGAGAATGCTGGCATATAACTCGATTTATTTTCCTTTAACAGGTGTTTTTTTGGGATGAGAATTGGAGAGGCAGAATTTCTTAATTTTATTCCAGACCTGTCAGAGTTTCTCAAGTGAGTGTTTCAGGACTATAAAAGCAAAGGAAAAAAAAAAAAAAAAAAAAAAAAAAAAAAAAAAAAAAAAAAAAAAAGAACCAAAGATCAAATAAAAGAAAAGAAGATGATCAAACATATCTTCCTGCATGCCTTGGAAGTGTCAGCTCTGGTGTTTGACAAGGAACACAATTCTGACTACTCCTGAGAGAGCCTTTCAAGCTGTCCTGGAGACAGCAGACTACTCTTTGCTAAGGTTAGCTAACATGACAGAATAACTCCACAATAACTAGTTTTCAGAACTTTTCCTCTTTTAAAAACCATAAACACCACCTCGAAGTGACACCATTAAAAAAGTGAAGACTTGAATGCAACATCTCAGAATTTGCCTACTCATATATCCTTGCTCTTGGCAACACCTTGGTGCTCCATAGCTGGAATTCCAAAGTGGCCTTCAAAAGTAGCCCCAGAAGATAAGAAGAGCTGTTAAAGGGACAACTTATTTATCACGGGGATGACCAAGTGTTTTTAGGACTACAGGCAACCTCTTTTCTAACTGCAGATGACAATATCTCTTTTCCAAGGAAATGTGTAACACTCAAAAAAGAAAGGAGAAAAGGCTGGAATCTGTTTTGGTGAAAAAGATTTTTCTGAGCAGGTATGACAAATGCAACCACTTCAAGGTATGTGACAATCACTAAATAACTCATTTAACTGGGTTAAATGAATCTGAGCCTAATGTTTTAGCCCAAGAATCTTTTCCAACATATTTTGCCATTTTCCTATAATTTTATCCACTGAACATTCTATAACTCTCCTCTCTTGGATCTTATCCCTGTATCTATCCATAACCCTTTTCCAAGACACTCCTTTGGAGTCTCTCCTCTTCCCCTTCTCCATTTCTTCTCTTGGAAGGTGTTGTACTCCTGTAAAACAGGAGTGATGTTGCTTGGTTTTGGCCTTGCTCACTCCTGCCTGCATCAAATACTGCATCAAACTTTATTTTAATTCTGCATAATAATGAAGCAAGTAGACACTAACTTTATCTCTTTATTGACCTGCAGATTATCCCCACAGGAAGTGGTCAGAGTGGCTGGAATTCTTGTTATTTACCAGCTTAAACTCAAAAGCTAACTCAGATGTTACGATATTACCAGCATTTGAAATACCCATAATTATTGATCTACTCAGTGTTTGAAACCATTTTACTCTTTAAACCTCTTCCCTCCTCTAGAAAATGAATTCATATATGACTAGAAAAAAATCATTAGCTACTAGCTTTTAATAAATCTGATCCATGCCTCTTCATTTCCAGCCCCAAATTCATCCCTGTTGGCTAGTGTTGCAAGTCTCCATTTACTTCCTGGATCCTGCGAGATACCATTGGCCTGTTGTTGTAGATTCAGTCTCAGTCACCAAAGTTTCCTATCACCCATGTTCAATTCCTGGCCTCCAACCCTTGTTCAGTATCTTGGAGTACTCTTCCCTGGCCTGTTCCTCATAGTACATAGAATATTATTTGTCCACTGTTCCACCACATTTTTATCTTCAGACTTCCTTGTCAAACTTGATTTCAATCTTACATCTCTTTTTTTTTTTTTTCTGACTTCTGACCTGATCCTCAGCAATCAAAATATCTTTCTTTCCTGAAAATTCTGTGGCTAACATTGCTAACATCAAAATTAATGGAAAAGGGGCAGATGGAGGCTGTCTCCATGAGGAGCAGCCTCATATTTCTGCATATAAGAGTGAAAGGAAAATTGTAGTTCTAAAAACTTCAGCCCTGCTGGAAAAAACACCGAAATATTTTAAGCACTGCATATAAGTGTAAAATTAAAAAAAAAAAAAAAAAAAAAAAAAAAAAAAAAAAAAAAAAAGATAGTGTAGACCATGGGAAACTTCCAGTCACCAAATTAGGTGAACAGCATATTAAAACCATGAGAGTTGGCCAATTGTTCCCATTCTCAGGCATTCCAGGGAGATTACAGCCTTGGAACAGCTATGCTTGCCTGGATTATACAGAGGCTGTAATGGAACCCATTTTTGTACTGAGCAGCAAACAGCATCGAAGTGGAGAAGGTCTCCACGATTCAAGAGCCTTTTTGTGTCACTTGCACTTCTGCCACCTCCCCCTCATGCTCCAGATACCATGGTGACACGCTGCTGCCATGATGAGGAGGGTGAGTGGTGTCCAGGAGCCACTGGGATAACGGCCTTGGACAACAGATGATTATAATATTACATTACACCCCTGGCACCAGGGCTTACTGACCAGACTGGTGTAATCCCACACAGCGTTTTGGAGCTTTCTTGGGTCTCCCATCCTCTGTTCATGGTCTGCAGAAGCAAAGTGCTGCTCTCATGGCCATCAGGAAGCAGTGATGGATTTAGTAAAAATGTGGTACAGCTCTCCTCTCCCAAAGCCAAGCTCGTTCAGGCTCATCCAGTGTAACAGCCATTGTATTTAGGATCATATTTGAAAATGTATGGAAAATTAAAGTAAAGCTGCAGTATAGTATTTTTGACCTCCCAACCCTTCTCCTTTTCTTTTATAAAACAGAACTCCTTGTACAAATACCGCAAGTCCAGAAAATCCTTTACATTAAGGAGTTGTTATAACACCAGGTAAAATAATTTATGGCAAATTACTCTCAAGGCTCAGCTTTCCCAATATTATCCTGCTATTTCATAGACTTATATATCTTCTGTACATTGTGCAGGCCTTCAGAATCTGACATTGTTCTCAGAAATATAAATGGGAAATGAACATAAGCATTTTTACTGAGATATATATATTTTTGCCATTCCCTAACAATAAAGAAAAATAGATAAAAAACTGAGGCTGATAACAATGTCCAGAGACTCTAATGCAGAATATCACCAAAAGGAGCTAATTCCAGAGACATTGCTGGAGCTATTCTAGGAACTTGCTGTAGGTTCAGGAGAAAAAATGAATGAAGTTAATACATTTCTATATGGTGTTACAGAATGACGCAGCCATATTTTTTTGCTTTCAGATGCTATTTGAGAATCTTAACACAGTCCTTAATCGTAGCATTTAAGTGCCTTTGTTACTCCATTGTGTGCTAAATAATGTCATTGCAATTGTTATGCTTACACACCAACTTTTGCCAAAATCCCCCACTCACTGCTTCTTCATTAAATTACAACAAACCGTGAGGGTTAGTTCTGCATCAGCACTTCAATTTCCTCATGAAAAATTGGCCTTCTTTTTTCTTGGCTTGTGAGCACCCCAAACCAATATCACTCATGCCTTGTTATACAACAAAAGGAAATAACGGCGCCTGCAATCTGGCTGTGCCTTCCCGTGCTCCATGCCATTTTGACTTGAGCAGAGTGAGTTGCTCCCCCATCCCCTCTGCAGAGACAGGTCTCAAACCCCCAAATGATTACAAAGGGGATGTTATCTGAATCCACTGGCTTGGAGGGTGCAGAAAAGTCTATGTGACACAAAGAGGGGTTGAAACAATCACTGTGTTCCTTTTGTGCCCGCTTTTTCTTGTGAGGATGGCAAACAGGGAAAAATTTCAAGGACTGAACATGCATTATGTGCAATTTGCTGCTTCCCAAAGGAAGGTCCAATCATTCTGTGAGGTATGTTTGGACCTGGGACCTGTCTGTCTTGGGAAAATCAGTAGGACCCAGTTTGTACCTCCACATCTTGCTTGGCAGATCTCTTTGTACGCTAATAAGGAAACAGATAAGTCACTGAAATCAAGTCTACAGGAATTTAATGTGTTTGCAGGTCAGCAATTAAAGACATGCTTCATTTAAAGAACACAGTCACTTGACTAGAGTGTCCATCCAGAAAGTCCTAACCCTACTTGAAATTTTCTATCATTAGAAAAGCAGTAATTGGTCAAAACAGCTCCACTGACTTCAGCAGCACTGTTCACACACCCACATAAGCACAGATACTTTACTAGCTCTGGATCCAACCCAAAGCCTGTATTGCAGCTTTACTGTGAGGCACCACCCGGACTCTGAGAGGTGTTAATGCCATGTGTTCCTTTAAAGTTGGGACCCGTGAGACCAGAGTGATACCTGAGAAGTGCCAAAAGCCCTCAGCTCCTCACTGGGCAAATCACTGCACCAGATCACTCTCAATCAACGTGGACCTGCACCAAGGATGTCAAAAGAACAAGATGTCACCAGCTTCAAAGGAGGCAGGATTGGGCCAAAAACCAATTATTTTTTGTTTGGGCTGTTACCCAGCAAAAAGCAGAGGGAGATTTTCAGTTGAATTCCCTAAGTGGAGTTGGTGACAAACACCTTTCACACATTCCTTTTTCTGGCAGGAATGAGGGAAGGTGTCTCAGTGGCTCACATGCTAATCTTCTATTGCTGAAACTATAGATCAGATGGCGGTTTGGTAATTTTTAGCATAGCTCTTGTTTAGCTCAACACAGGCACAGAAAATGAAGCACTCATTTGCTGACTAGAAAATCACAGTTGAGGTCGATTGATGAAGCAGTGCAAAGAAGCCTGTTCTGTCCCCAGCTTGTGGATAAACAATACCAACCACCACCCTTCACTAGTTATATATTCAACTCTTGAATATTTAAAAATCCAGCTAAGCTACTATATGGCTTACCAGTGCTTTTGTAGGGAAAGTGTCAGATTATTTTGCATTTAGCTACACTCAAAGCAGCTGCCCTATGTTTCTAACACAGGAAAAAAAAATCATTACAGGGGGAAAAAAAAAGAAAAAGGGAAAGAAAGAAATCCAAGCAATACCACGTTAAATGATGAACCACGGAAGTGGATTTTCCATTACTCTGTAAAACCTTAGGAGGCCATGAGTTAACTGAAGCAAGCAGAACAAAAAAACCAAAAAACAAAAACAAAACAAAACAAAAAAAACCAACAAACCAACAACGAAGCAAGGAAGGTACCATAGCTACTTTCTTGAAAACAAAACCAATCTTTTCATTCCTGCCATTTGTTAGAATTCTTCCTCCAGGCAAGCTGGACAGCTGCACTAGTAGGTTTTTTAGTCATGGGTTGTAAGCCCCACCTGGCTAGATTTGTTTAGCAGACAGCTGGCAGAATGAAATTAAAAGAACAGGGACATACAAACTGCTTCCAAAACAAAAAGCTGAAAGAATACTTTTTGGATGCTTTCACTGAGTTTATTTGGTACATGTTTGGGGGAGATTCTTCCCTTGGTTTTTACTGTCCCCCATCTTTCTGCACCCAGCAGTGTTAAAAAAAAAGCTGAAGAGAGACTGCAGGCTGCATTAAACAGATCAAAAAGGAAGGGAAATGCCCCATCTCAGCCTATTTATTTTGTAGATGTGTACACATATATGAATACACACACTCTCTCTCTCAATTATGGTTTACAATTCCCCAAGACTGACATTGGTTTTAAATTAACTTCTCTTCTTATTCCCTTTTTTTTTTTTTTTTTTTTTTTTTGGCAACTTTCTTCCTCTATTTTCTAAAGCCAATAAGATAGATTTTCTTCATCTGGAATGTTCTTTCTAGCTTAAAGATAAGAAGGAGTTTAAAATTGTGGGAATGGCATCCCTCCTGCATCTGTTTCTCTCACAAACCTATCAAATATCTAATTTTTGGCATTACTGCTGGCTCCAACAGGGGATGACATAAACCAGCTTTGTGGTTACATGTTTCACTTTTAATCTCATGAAAATGAAAATCAGTGCTGAAATGTCCCTTTACATGTGACAATGTGGGACTCTTTTCCAAAAACCAAAGGAAAGGGGCGTTACCCTGGTTAAGCTTAATATACAGCATATGTATAAATTTGCTTTTAGTTTGGATTTAGCTTGACGCTAGCAAAGGCATGTCAGGATTATTTTTTTTTTTAATTATTATTATTTTGTTTTACTGCAGAGATGTTAAACACTTTTGAAAGTATCACTGCACAAAGGAAGATGCACAATAAACGTAAGATAGTAATCAGCAGATGAGCAGGCTGTTATGTGACAACAAATCTTCTGCAAGTAATATCATTTTCCACACAGCTCTATGGTCACATTCCCATAACATGTTTCTGTAGTTAGTGTGAAGGGAATCTGGTTTTTGCATGAGTTCTTTATTAAGAGCTAATGTAGTAATACTGGATGTACGACGACAACCATGATGGCTTGGATACTGTCTTGATTGGAGAAACTTTATGAAAACAAACTCCAAATGTTTAAAAATAAAAATCTGCCTTGACTCTGCTTGAAAGGGAACATGTGAGAAAAAGAATATTTGAGCTTACGGTATGACCGATACCTATGAAACCCAGATGATCTGAGGTTAAAAGAAGCTGAAACGCAAGCCTACTCCTATTTTCCATGGAAAAGTAACAAATATTAGCGAAAGGAAGGCCCTGAAACCAATCTAAGCCATTCCCTAGCACAGCACTCTCCCTCCTGAGCAGCAGCCGCTCTTGGCTGCCCTCCATCTCTGCCTATACATCTCCATGGAGTGCAGACTCCACGGAGCCTGGTGGGATACGTGCCTTAGCGAGCCCTCGCCTCACCAAAAACATCAATATCGATATCATATGCCTCAAACAGGAGGAAAAGGCCCACAGGGATGAATCCTCTGGGCTCAGGGAAACACAGCAGCTTCCCCAGGGGCAGAAGGTGGGGCTTGTCCAAGCTTCCATCATACACGAAATTCCCAGCAGGCCAGCTGGGAAGTGGCATTTGGAGGGGGTAATAGGAGTTACTCCATGTGTCTTTGTGCCCCTCCTGGTCAACGTGGTCTTTGCAACAGCTCCCTGCTCCACTTCATGGGTATTTTGGTAAATAACTACCCAGGTAGGGCAAAGATGAGGAGTAATGGGTTCAAGCTGAAAGAGAGGAGGTTTAGGTTTGATATACAAAATAAATTCTTCTCTGCGAGGGTGGCAAGGCCCTGAAAGAGCTTGCCCAAAGAAGTTATGGCTGCCTCTGGATCCCTGAAGTGTCCAAGATCAGGTTGGACAGGGCTTGGAGCAACCTGGTCTAGTGGAAGGTGTCCCTGCCCACGGCAATTAGGTTGGAGTGAGGTGATATTTGAAGTCCCTTGCAACCCAAACCATCCTATGATGCCTGCCATGAGCTATTGAAAATTCTTTGCTTAGAAAATACCTAAGCATGCATCTTTTGAGGTTCTTCTGTTGATTTATTGAAGGCAAAGCTTAGGAAATCCTCTGTAAATGTCTCACATGTCCCTCCCAGGCTCCAGCTGAAAGAAGTCACTAATTTTGTGTTTCTTTCATTTCTTGGGTTAGCTCTCTAAGAGTTCTAGGTGAACTGTAACTCAGCCAACTTCTCTAGTTAAGAGAATTCATTCTTGTTTACTCCTTTCAAAGAAGAGAATCATAATGATTTTTAAAAAGCTCACCCCCCACTGCTAGAAAATCTCCCTCTTTTGGCTGCATGAGCTTTGAATTATATAAGATAGAAATAAGTCTGCATTTAAGGAAAAGTCAATGAGGAAGAAATTCTGCAAGTTTAAAGCTCATTCTTAATCCTTGACCAAACATTCGTGTTCCTTCCTGTGTACCTCACCTCAACAAACACTTTCTGTTTTATGAGACTTGCCTGCAAATTGGCCTCTGCATTTTAGCTGGACAACTAATGACAACAAAACAACTAAAAGTGTTTCATATTTATGTTGGAAGATTAACATAACTCATTTCAACTCTGTTGAATGGACACATTTTACTCAGGAGAGAAATATTTAAAAAAAAAACCAAACCAACAAAACCCACAAATGCAGAGGGAAAAGGGACATCAACCCTTAAAAATATTTCCTGGTATTACCATTCATATGGCATAAACAAACAGGCAGAGTGCATACATATGGGCCCCAGTCCTGTAATTTGGATGACAAGGGAGATCCTTTTGCCTAGGCAGTGCAAAACTAATTTCACCACACTGGCACATAATGCAATGTGATTGCTCCCTCAGTTTTATATTACAAGGTCACTGGAGCAAAAATTTTTGTGGTTTGTACAGTACCAAGCACTCCAAGAAAACTTATTATATAATGATGTTATATTTAGTATAAATAAACTCATACCTACTATATAACATGGAGGAAAATATTTTGTCTGACGTAGAGAATCTGCAAAAAAAGTAAAGGACAGTCTGCAGAAAAACAGCATTTGATTGAGAAATTCTGCTTATTTCTTATAATACAAATTTGACTTTTATTCCCTGAGAACTCACAAACATTTGGAAACTTTAAACTGAAGTATTTCCATACATGAATTAGGATTTTTTTTTTTTTCCTGGGCATCAAAGACCTGAGTCCAGAATCCAACCTTTAACAACTCTGACAAACAGAACGTTACAATCTGGCTAAACCATGCAATAGTGCTACCCTATTAATGCTAAATTGTTAATCACTTCAATAAGCAAGAGACCTTGTCTTTCCTTGGCTTTTCCAATGAACAGCATTACTCAGACCTCTGCTGAGATGCTTGGTTCAGTCTTTCCCAACACAGAACTGGTTTAAAATTAAAAAAAAAAATATTATATATCAAAGTTCCTTTTACTTCTGTTCTGAACAGATCAACATCACACAAAATAAGCTCTTTTTATTAAAAATATTTTCAAAACAATTATAGAAATTCTGTCAACATGTTTATTTACCAAAGCACAAGTCTATAAAAATGATGGATGTTCCTATAACCACCCCAATAATAACAGCTCATGTTTCCCTTTTAAAAATCTATGCAACAACAGGAAACATCACTTTAAATCCTACTTTTTCCACTCCAAGCAGAGAGTTTTATCCGGCAATAACAACTGGGCTGTCTTCCTTCAGCACCTGTATTTTCTGAGGAGCCAGTAAAACAAGGATCAGTTCAGCTTAATGGATGAGGTTTAATGTAATCTCAGCCTCAACTGTTGTGCCTTTGGAACCAAAATATTTTCTTTTAAATTTTGCCTCATATGCATAATACCAGCACAGTTACATCCCCCAATGTTTTATGGGGCATATAGAGCCCCAGGCAGCAAAGAACACAACACACTATGATCCAGACTTTAGGACTGTAGCTGAAATTGCTCATTCATAATTACAGAAGTACCTGGAAACTTCATCTGGCTTCTCTTTTCTGACTTCATTTTACCCCAACTAAACCCAGAAAAATTCATTTTGAAATATCTTTCTGTGTCACTGCTTAGATACTTCGTTTGTTCAGTAAAAGTAGTTTAAAATTATGACAACATTCATTAAAAAAAAGATGAGACATGAGACATAAATGGTCAAAAATTAATATTATCAAAAGATTATCAATTATGGCAATCTTGATTTGGAAAAGCAAAGGCTGCCCTGAAATCATTGCAACGAAACTGCTCAAGTTCTAAATGGGCGTACACACATTGAACTCTGTCCTCCATCATCTCCATCCCACAATTCTACCTGAACTGTGCTTTGTGTGATGACATCCTACTTCATATCACAACCAGGAGACCCAGGTTGGGTGCTGGGATTTTCTCTCCCAACAAAGAGTGTGCAAGGGAATGCTGAACTGGGTATTGACAGAAATCTCTTCCCAAAGCACAGCACAAAGCAGCTCTTTGCAGGGGACCCCTCCGTGAGCTCGGCGCCAGTGTCCGTTTGAAGGCATCACCCATATCAATGGAGTAATGAGAGTCAAATCCCATGTAATTTACACATTAAAAGGAGAGAGCAATGCATGAAAAAATCAGTTTGGCTAATGAAAAAATCAGTTTGTCTAATGAAATTAAAGTCCCTAATCAAATATTGGCAGGAAAGATATTTAGAAACTCTCCTAATGTCATCCAGCTAATTCCCCCCTATTCTAACTAGAAGAGAAAGCAGTTGACTTTTATTCCCTGCTGACCCTCCTGCCCTCAAATCACCAGAAAGACCCTGTTCTGAAGAGTATAATTAAGGTAGATTAGGGCAGATTTAGCTGTCAGCTATACCAGTACAGCACAGGTAATTCCTTTTCCTTCAGAGGTTGCATGACAGCTCCAGGTAGGTAACGTACCTACTACAGAGGATTTCCTTGCACACACTCTTCTTTGAAAAGTTTTTTTCCTGGCCTGATAAGTCTACCCACAGCAAACCAGATATTGACAGACTGCCCAAGTACAGAGGAACCTGTGCTCCTGGGTTGTTACCTCTACTAGGTTAACTTGCACTTTTAGCTTACAACTTTTGAGGTCCAGAAGATTTATAAGAAACTAGGCAATTAAAGTATCAATTGATAGGAAGAGGAAAAAAAGAAAACAACCAAAAAACCCACCACCACCAAAAAAGTTTTCGAAGTAATATGTCCCATTAAGAATTAATTTTCTCATCATCCACCAGCCTGTACTAGAGGGACCTTCTACTCCTTCTTTATGCCTTGTCCATTTGGCTCTCATGGTTTTGTTCTTCTTCCCTTCCCACTTTCTGCTATTCTCCTTGTTATTATCACCTTGGTGTTTCTTCATCCCCATCCATCAGCCTCTCTTTTCTGCTGCCCCGACTCTGTCCCTGTCCCACACCATGCACCTCTCACACCATCATCCCACCCTTCAAGAAGATTTGACTATTACAACAAGAGGGAGAGAAAGAGAGAGAGGTCAAGCAAAAGAATAAATAAAGAATTGCCATTGACTCTCATAGCTGGCACCATCTTGCTGGGTTTTATTTAGGCTGCAGTTTTGATGATGGCCTTTTATTGGCTTTTTTTGCGGTAACACTTTATTTTAAGTATCCTATTATGAATTCATTTAGTATCGATTGCAGCAGCTCTGATCATAAAGAATTCATTTGGCATGCCATGAATGTCATATGCATTCATATTAAAAACTTGGTTTAATTCAAGATTAATATGAGAAATTTTTTTTCTCTTTTGTTATTCCACTAACTTAATACACCACATAGTTTGGAAGCCCAGTCTCAGTACTTTCACCAGAGTTTCTCCATTTTTACACTTTTTTAAAGAGGAACTAGAAGTATTTTTTATTTCTCTAAGCTTTTGGGATTATGCTTTAAAAAGAACCTTCCTGGAGTGCCTAATGTTCCCAGATCTCATGTATTTATTGCACTAACTAGACTAAGCAAGTTTTCATACCTATTTGATGATGCTGCAACAAGCCAAGAAATTTAAAGCTTGCATTTCTCTCTGGTCCAACAGAAAGACTTCTGCCTTGAGCAAGAGCTGGAAAACACAGAAGGGGATTACCTGCGACTTCAAACCCTCTCTAGATATGTCAAAATACGCTCTGAGCAAATTGAGCCTTGACTAAAAGCAGGTATGTGTTTTGGATGCTATGTCTCATTGCATCTGTTACAGGCAACGTGTCAGCCACGTCTCCATCCGGCTGCTCCTGACTGTGATGCAACATGACACAGTTTGATAACAAAAGGATGTAATACACCATAATGACTCCAGGCAGGCAATTGTAATGTGATGGGATGTGCTGCCATGTAGTAGCAGGTGACATACCTCTTCAATCAGTCATGGACTAATCGGCAAGGCCTCCAGTTTAGGTTCATTTTGGAAAAAATCCTAAAGTCTTGATGATTATTTTCATCCGAATGTTTCAATATTGCTTCCTGCTGCGCTCACCCTGGCTTCCCTTTGCTGTGGCTGATTTTCCAGGTTGCAGATGAAGCTGTACCAAAAAATAACCAACCCAAAACCCAATAAATGCCTTGTATCCAAGCTAGGCACAAGGAGATCCCCTTTGGTAGGGACTATGCATGCATTCACCCTTAAAAATTAACAAAGAGAATGCTGCGAAAGTAAGAGGCAATTCTTTATTTGTGCTATGGAAAGCAATAATGGAGATTTACAGTTCTTCAATAGAGCAAAGGATTTCCCAGAATGCTGGCTAACTGAACCACTCTGTACCGTATTGATGTGCCAGCTCACTGAAAACACCAGTTTATTAATAAATAGCTTGACTGAAGAGTAGAGGGAGCCTGCAGAAAGACACTGTCTCTACAAAAAAAAACAGGAAAGTGTGGTGGGAAGAAAAAGAAAAAGCACACTTACTATATGGGACTGAGGAAATGTGATCAGGAGATTAACTTTAGGAATGGGCAGAAAAACTGAAGCCCCTGGGGGAAAGGCGGAAGAGCACAGGGAGATCTATGGGAGGTCTGTGCCTGCAAAACGTTTCCCCTCCTGTTTCTGATTTGCGTAGCTAGAACCGTCCCACCATTTAATTAATTTCTTTTGTAAAGAATGTCACACACGTAGAAATCCACTCCTAAAAAACCCCAAAACATGCAAAATGCCAGATCCAGGCTGTGTTGCAAGCAGTGTTGACAGAAAGTGAGCTCAGGGCCACTGGTAGGGGTGAGCTTCACTTGTACCTTTGTGAGCTTTGCTGCTCCCATGTCCCCAGAGCATCCTGTGGGCATCACGTCACACCCAGGCACATGAGAGGCTTCCCCTGCACATAAACCAGTAGATTTGGGGATAAAGCCACTCTTCCTTGCAGCCTGCTACCATTTTGCCAATGGACTTTCATTTGCTTCTGTCTCAGCTGCTGGTACTTAGCTCCCATTGCTCAGTGGGACTCTGAGCTAAGTGAGAGGAATATCAGGGGAAAACATCCCTCCCATCTTCCCTTTCAACTTCAGGCAGTGTGGGGAGGGGTATCAATGTGCAGCAGATGTGCTGAGACCACAGTGATCTCTTCCTCATGATTACAGTTGGTTATACCTGGGGATGCTCAATTTAATTCAGGCACAAATGTGCAAAGGAGAGTGGTGCTAAAGTAGAATAAGTGGTACTAAAGGCTTTGTTCTGTGCACAGTGATGCAGTGCTTTATTTCACTAGACCTGGCTCACACATAAAGAAAAGAGGCACAGTTTGATACATGCCTTCTCCAATGAGCTCTGCTAAGTAAGTGTGTTTGTTCTCAGTGTTGTTGTCATAAATATCATGAAATTTCTTAGCTGAAGTTGAGAACTAATGATTCTTTCTCCTTAATGTGCCATAGTGACTCTGCACCCTATTGTTTTCCACCATTTGAGAATGCCCAAGGATGTCATTATAACTTCATGTATCAATATTAAACCTTCACAAACAGCAGACTAAATGAGCAGTTATCTTTGTTTCTGAAAATAGTGTACTTTTTTTTTTATTTTTTAACTTCGTTTATCAGTAACTAGGTGTAGTCAATTGCTCTCCAGTATTGATCACAATATCTATAGCAGCCACAGAGTACCTTTGCTCAAGGTCAGTGTAAGGTCGAGTTATGATCAATATGAATTGACTGTCTGCAAATAAATTTAAGTAGCTGACATAACTGAAAGGAGTAACTATTTAAAGTTAAGGTGGACCATGGGTCCCTGGTTTAGAAAGGCTCAGAGACCATATGAACATGGCAGTGGCACAAGTCATCTGAACATACACCACCAGTTCAACTGATTTTCCTGCAATTAGAGGTGCATAACTGTGGATCTAATCCTTAACATGCTTATCCTTGGGAATTAAAAAGAAAAACCCCAGTCTTTGTTCTTAGTCTGCGACGAACTGACTTACTTGGGATCAGACTCATTGCCTTGAAAATAAATAAGCTAATACTAAAAAATATATGCAGGGTCTCTATTGCTATGCTCCATTTCCCATAGGTTTTTTATATTCTGTCTGTAGGGAATCCAAAGAAGGGTAAACTTTTCCAACATCAATATCCACACCTTGTCCTTCAATACATATTTAGACATCCATGTCTGTGGACAACCATATTAAAATACTTTTACTGTTGGTGAAATCAACAATCTAAAACCTTTTTTTTTTTTTTTTTTTTTGGTGGTGGTTAATCAGGAAATTTCCATAGTCCTTGTTGGTGTTTTGGAGAAGATCTACCTGAGTATTTTAGAACCTCTCAAATAAAAATATGCCAAATCAAACCAAAAAACACTGAGTAGAATGAGTGTGTTAAATCTCAACGGGCTCTCACAACATTATCCAAGGGAGAGATGTCCCAGGTGAGACAGGTTCTGGGAGAAGACCTGTGATCAGGTCGCTGGCCACTGGATGTCACTGCTGCCTACGCAAAGGTAGCCCACAAAACACTTGTGTGACTGCAAAAATTGTAGCTGTAGAAAAGAGTTTTGCTGGAACCATTCCACATAGTTAGGCAATGTCTAATTTCAGAAAAATAGGCTCATAAAGCTCAAGAAGGCAATACCCAACTTCAAGAGTAATTAGTTTCATTTGTTTGTTTCAGCTCGAGCTGAATGAGAAACACTAATAAAAAAAAGAGTAATTTTGGGGGTCGTGAGCAGTTACAGAAAGTTGCAACCATTGTGCTTTTACAAAGGATATCTTCAAGGAAGGTACTGCTTTCCAATCTCCTTCAAAAGAACAAAACCAAACATTCACCTTGGAAGATTTTCCTATTCCTATCAGCAGGAAGAGCATATTTGTTTAGTTTACCTAAAGGAGGTACCACCTCTCCTGACCATTGCAACCAACTACTCACCATGAGCCTCACTTGAGTCAAAAATAATCTGCCCAACACCAAGGAAAGATCTGGCTTACATCTGAAAAAAACTGAACTGAAATTATTTTCTATATTTAGAGTCTGTAGAGTCTACATTATTATTGTTGTTATTAATTGAAGCCATTCATCTGGGTTCATCACATTAGTGGAGCGGCTCTACGGGTGGGATTTATGTGACCAAATGCAGATGTCTATCTTGCAGACATCTGAGCTGGGCTCTTCTCACATTCAGGCTAGAAAAGGAGATGCCATTAATGTGGGATTAACCTCATCCTAAACGAGATACAAAACCAGGCCAGATGAAATGCATTTTGAAGGATCTATTTCTCCCTGTTGGTTTAAAGGAAGGCCAAATGAGCTCTGATGTAGACTTCTGAAGCCAGGTGAACTCATTTTGACTCCCTCTGACTGAGCTAAAAGAAACCTGCTAAGGAAGGGAATAACAGGATGTTCCAGGTGTTGGGAGAAGGAGGGTCAGAGCTCTGTGTTAATTCATGCCTCCAGAAAGATGCCTTGAGTATTCCCATGGAATACTCTAGAAGAGGAAGCTCAGAGCACAGGGATATCAATAGTGTGAGGCTTCCCAAGAGAGCAGAGCCCTCATAGACTGCTCCTGCTAGAGGTCTAACTCAGCTCCTAGTCCCAGCTGCATGTTTCCAACCCTCCTTGCTGGGTTGCTTTTCTCAGAGCTGTTCATGCTGAACCAGACCACCAAGGGGTTGGACACGGACCAGACTTCCTGCAGGAGAGAGCATGGGAATGCACAGCCAAAGCAGGCAGGGCAGCAGCACCAGCTTTTCCTTGCAGTTGTGAACCACCAGACCAGATCAGCCATCGCACAAGACTATGGGGATGCAGAGCAGGCACCATGCTGGGGGGAGAGACCACCCAAGCTAGGCAGGATCTCTCTTAGCATTCCCAGTATGCCAATACTTCATCAAACCCCACTCCAAGACTTCAGATGTATCATAAATTTGAGTCCCAGCTGCACTTCAGGCTTCACTGACACCTCAAACTGGATTTTATGGTTGATGAAAGTGATGCTGTGCTAGAAGTCACACAAGATAACCTAAATTCTTCCCTATTCTTGCAAAAAATTGTTTCCTTCCACAGGTAAATTCTGTGTGCACATCCCTACACAATTCCCACACAGTCTCTCCTTCCTTTATCCATCTCCCCATTTTGACCCCATATAAAAAGGTTTTTTTCCAGCCTGTCTTGAGGCACACATTAAATGAGGCTCAGTGAGCACCCAGAGGCAATTTGCCTGTTTGGGAACCAACCAGACATTACCAGCCAGTTTTTGAAGCATCAAATCCACATGCTCCAGCTCAGATGCAATAACCACAGGAATTACATGGACAACACCCATACCTTTGGCCTTACCTCCTTACAGTGAACAACAAAAGCATCTGAAATAAACTCCACAAAGGAAGCATAGGTGACAGACCTCTGTCGAGTCACTTTGTAAAGCATTGCCAACCAGGCCTTCTGGGACAAGTCATCTTTAACTGAGATATTAGAGCGCTTTCCTAATAAAAAGATACATCACCCGTTAGCTCATATATATAACCCAAATGACATCCTCACAAGTGCAGCAGTCTTGGGGCCCAAACCATGCAAGAAGCAATTACAAAATCAATAACACATGCTGCGGTGATTACATTTGATTAGAGACAGTGTGGAAAAAAATAAGAGCAATATTCACCCACACCCCATCCTTAAAACAATAATTCTTTATTGTGATGGTCCTGGTGTATAAGAAAGTTTCCTCTTTATACAGAAGGAAATCAGGCTGCTGTATTACTAGCAATGCACACAAATCAAGACTTTTGAGCACTAAATTTAGGGAAAGAGTGAAGCTGTATCCATATAAAATGAGGCCTTCTCCTCCATTGCTGGGCCAAAACCCACATCCCTTGACATTTTGGATGCACAGAACCACATGTTATGGTATGGGCCCATCCCTCAACACCAACTTATCTGTTTATACTACATACACCCACCAAAAAAACATTAGATTTTAAATCATCTATTGATGATTGACTGCTTTTGCAAATATTCTTACTTTGAGTTGACAAACGGCTTAATATAATAAATGTAACTCAACAGACTATGGCTTACTCCAAGGGAAAATTATAATAAAGTTACCAGTATGTTTGGGATTTGACAGGGCCTACACAGGCCAAGCTAGGAAGCCAATACAGTAAAGCAAGGAAATGGGAGACAGAGAAATGGAAGAGATCTGAGTGGAAATCTGTTGGAGAGGCCTCTCATGGCAGAATCTGCTCCAAACCAGCACAGCCTCACGTGTGGCCCCTCATCAGCACTCCTGATGTCTTGCAGCACGAAGAACCCTTTCACTTGCTCTTTTGGGGACCTACATGCTCATTTCCATGAACAGCTGGACTTTTTGGTCCTGAAGAGCAAGCCAAGTTCCCAATCTCCTGCTATTTCTCATGGATGTGCAAGTATAATCGACACCACGCTCAAAAACTCCACATTACCACAACATTGCGATGAGTTAGGGCTTCCTGAACTAGAAAAAAACAAATAAAGCCCACTCAAAATGAAGATATCACAGCTCAAGGTAACAGAGGCACCACAGGAGGCTGAGAGAGGAGCCAAGTGGTGCACTGCATGGAAAGGGCTGGTCGGCTCCAGAAGGTCCTGACCCCAAGCCTGAGCCAGGAGGCTCCTGGTATGACCCTGAGGGCTGTGCTGGGACACTGCAGCCATGGTACGTGGGAGAGAAACTGAATACAAGGGTTTGCTTTCCCAGTCCAAAGCCTTTGCAGGTAAACTGTGCTGCCTCTCTAAAATGTATCTTTTAAAGATAAAAATTAAGCAGCTTGTTATGCAGTCGCTATTTGAGCAAACCCCTCATGCTCAAATATTTAAAAGAGTCCTTTTGTTTATTTTTCCTCTCTCCAGTGGGCTGTTTGCTTGAGTCAAGACTGCCAGATTTGGTCCCATGGAACATGATCTAAATAAACTGCAGGAAGGGAATGGGAAAAAAAAAAATCTTGTATTGTTCCCTCATTGCTTGAATTGCCTGAACTGCATTCAGGTAGCCTGACCTCTGCAAACATCTGTTAACATGCACGGGGCTTGCTTCCCTCCAGTTTGCAAAATGCAAACCTGATATTAAAAGCATAAATATTTCCTTCCCTTCTGCAAGTAAGTTTCCACCTTAAATAAATTAAATTGTGTTGCGGCGGTAGCTAAGGTGGTCAATGCAATTAAATTCAAAACCTGAATGTATTGAACTTTCTGCAATTATACATGGGTCATCTCTGGACAATATGTTGGCCATCTGGTAGCATCTGTGCTGTTCCCACTAATAGAGTTCCTGCTGTGGCTCCAGGCCATGACAGGCAGCACTAAGCAGGTCACATGTTGTGTCTTTCAGCCATATTTAGGTCACAGTTTTGGGGGATGCAGGAATAATCTCATTGCACAAAGGCAATGAAAATGAATAACCCCTCTCAGGTATTTTGAGCATTACAAAAAGTTAAAGGAATAGTTTTCAGGATTTTATCTGCTCCTTAGCCCCAGGATTAAGAGCAAATAAGTCAAGACAACTATTGCATTTAAAACTGCAAAGCTAACCCAGATATCTCTTCTCTCATCTCTTTAATAAGGCTCTCACAAACATAGGAACAGTTTGTTGGCCTGCAAGAATAAGGTACTGAAAATATAATCTTCTTTTTTTTTCTTTTTTTTTTCTTTTTTTTAATTGAGAAATACCTAGGGATTCCTTTTTGTGATCTGTTTTGGTCACGAAGAGATGTCCCTGAATAATCCTGCTTAATTCCTCCTGCACAAAAATGTCCCCCAAACTCTGGGTAGGCCCAAGGGGGAGAGAGTGAGGAAGAGAGAAACTTCAATAATTTTGCAATAAATCATCTAAAACTGAACGGCTTTCATGCCATGTTTTTTGCTACAAGCCATTTTAGCAGGCAGAGTAATACAGAATTATTCTGGTTGTCTGAAAGAACATCAGTTTTCAAACAAGGAAAAAGGCTTCCAACAGTTCCTGTATCACACCTGTGAACTTTAATTGCTTTAAGAGATGTGCATGCAGTTGTATGCACCAAAGATAGTGTTTTAAAATAATGTACTGCTGATGTATCTGCTGCAAAATTAATTTAATATGGATTTTAAAAAAAATGTGCTCTGTCTCTTGACCAACATAAGCAATTTCAGTTTGACATCAATTAGTGAGTAGCTTTTACTCTTATAGACATATTTATAATGGAAAGGAGTGCATTTAGGCTTTAAGGTCCTGCCAACTAATCAATTTGATGAACTAATTGATAATAAATGTTAATTGACAACTAACAGCAGTCAATTAATTGCATTTCAAATGCAGCTCCAGGAAGCTGAGTTGAACATTATTCTACCTCAAGCTACTCAAATAATAGCTCAGCAATGACTTTGCAACAGGCTTCAAAGGTCAACGTGGGCTACTTTCCTATTTGTCATAAGATCTGGGAACATGTGTTCATAAAAAGCAGTGACCTGTGCACATGCCTGGTTTGCACTGTAATTCCAATATGATGGCTGCTCACAACACTTATCAACACCCCATTCATAAAGCTGTGCTGTGCTGCAGCTGCATCAGCACTTTCTGCATAAAAACCTGGGTTCAGACCTAAATTTCTCCTGGGGTGATACGTAGGACTCAGGTTCTCCAGTCAGAAGGGACATTTTTTTGGTTAAAGCTGATACTAATCAAGGGGGTTTGTGTGTAGGGTGAAGAAGAGGAGTTGCTTTATCTTGTCTGGGTTTCATTTCCTTAAAATATTCTCTGTTCTTAAAATATTTCCTTGAAATATTCCCAGTTCTTTTGAACTAATCTCTTTCAAAGAAACATTTTGGCTTTTTAGCAGCAATAAAAAAGGACAGAGCATAAAT
Source organism: Cettia cetti (assembly GCA_013401135.1). Lineage (NCBI taxonomy): Eukaryota > Metazoa > Chordata > Aves > Passeriformes > Sylviidae > Cettia > Cettia cetti. The sequence continues at coordinate 18,041 of VZUI01081383.1, read as the reverse complement.
TAGATAACCGTGTGTGCACAGGTAGGAGGATTTCTAGTATTTTCAATCCAAACATATTCTAAGAAACTGATAACTAATGCAGGAAAATGACAAATGTAGTGGTCACATTTCATATTTTACCTAGATTTTGAAGGCTCCTAGATGGACAAGCCAAGCATATATATGTGCAATGAAAAATCAGCACAGGATTTGACAAAACATACATATTCCAATTATTTAATATTTGCCTATGCTTGCTTTGCAGCATTGCCTGACTTGCACCTTGCCTCTCCCCACCTGAACAGCTGTGCAACACACCTCAGACTCTTTAATTTCCTTTGCCACATCTCCTTTAAAACATCATCTGCTCCTTCACCTTGAACTGCCACAGCTCCGGCAGTATTTCAGAAACCCATCTCTCTTCACGTAACACTTTAACCACTTTAGTACAAGCTCCCCCTGTCCAAAAGCAGGCTACTGGAAGAGATAGCACCCATCAGGCTCACAGAGCCCCTAACCTCTGTCTGCACCCCTGGACTTTGCCAATCAGCTTTTTAACCCAAACCACCATGTCTCCCTAGTTGAGGGATAAGTAGTTACATCTAAATTGCCTAGAGCCCTTTCAAAACTGAGCCAGAGTGAAAAAAACCTCACACAACTCAGCAAGATTCATACATTTTTCCAGGATAGACCCCTGAATGTTACAATACCCCTTATCTCTGCCGAATTATAGTCTGCTGGCTCTGCTCAGGATCAGCTGCATCTCGTCTCTAATCCAGCAGCGAGATGAGACCAAGAGGGGCAGGGGGGAACCGGCGGCTTCGGTGACAGTCGGGCTCTTACAACTCCCAGCTCCACTTGATGAGTTGCAGGTATTACTCAACTGATTAGTATCTAAGAGAAATAAATATCTAGGTGAAGAGCAGCTGGCCTCAGCTCACAGTTAGATAAGAAGGAAATGGCAAGAAGAAACTGGCAGGAGCAATAATTTTGTTTTTACTGAGTACTGCTTGTTCAAGAGTGCATGGGAAGGTATATGTTCTTGCATCCAAGCTGGTTTATGAAGTAGACCTGGCAAAATTAGCCAGATATAGGGCAGGTTTCAGTCCTCGGGGCAGATGGAACTTCCTATTCCTGCATTTGATGCATGTCTCAAAATTTCTCCTTTCTTCCACTGAAAGGCTACCACAATAACAATATTGTGGGATATAAATACAGGGGAGCTCCTGGCAGCCCTTCTCTACCACCAGGACATCACACTTTACTGAAAACCTGTCCTGTTCTCTGCACACCCAGCCCAGCCCAGCCCTGCACTTGGGTCCAGATCCAGCCCCATAGGCACCATCTGCTCTCCACAGCCCCAGGGAGCAGCTGCACCCAGGCAGGGCAGCTGCACAGAGTCTGTTCTGAGAGGTGAAGACACCTGCATGGAAAACCTCCAGCTGTGCAGAGCTGCCTCTGTACCAAGTTTTCCTGATTTTAAGAAAGATTTCCTTGTTCAGATTTATCTTTCCTGAAAATAAAAGAAAATAAAACTGCTTTTTCAAGCTGGAAGATCACACCTTAAAAAAAAAAAAAATTAAAAATCCATATCTGTACAGCAAGAGGCAGTAGAAGAAGGTTTAATCCCTTCTGTGGAGCTCTAACTTTTCCTAAGGAATTGCACAACCCTACAGCAGTGAGCACAGCAGAAACAGAAGCCCTATACTAGTGCTACCTTCCTTCCAAACTGTGACCTGCCAATAATTTTCCTTCCCTAAAATTTCCCTCCTGTCATGACAGATAAAGTGGCAGGGTCTACCATCCCTAATCGCTGGCCCCAGCTCCTGCTGAATTCCAATACCGTGCACAGTTTAGTTATGGACTTTAGGCTGCAATTCATAGCCAAACCATGGAGGAGATTTAATTCAATAGTGGCTGGGGTCACAGGAAGAGGGTGCCAAGAGTAGCAGACCCTGTAGTAAGATATCCTGAGAAAGACAGTCACTGGAGGCAGAGAATGTACTGGATGGTTTTGTGGGAGCTTACAGGAACTGCAGGAGGACAATAATCAAAGCCCTCCAGGAAAGTTAATGCTTTAGAGAGGAAAACAGTGAAGGCTGGAGGGTGTGCTGGCAACCTGGAGGGAGTCTCCTCTTTTGAGATGGGTTTTCTTAGCTCTCAACCTCCCCACCTGAAAACAAATAAACAAAAAAAAAAAAAAAAAAAAAAAAAAAAAAAAAAAAAAAAAAAAAAAAAAAAAAAGGCTGGAACTGGCTCATGCTGAAGAAAAGGAGGTAAACTGCATTAAATGACACCAAAAACCCTTGCCTCCAAATGTCTTAGCTCTTACTAGAACTTAATAAAAAGAAGCAGCTTCATAAAAGGCCGCATGATATTTTTGTGCTGGGAGATGCTAAACAAACCAAGTCCAATTGATACAGGTGACCCTTTAGAAGAGCAGTGGAAAATCCAGGATGAAAACATAACCCAGTGATGTGTCCTACAATACCTTTTACACAGTGACTTCCCTGACTTTACAAGGATAGCAAGGAGGGTTGGGAGGGCCTGGCTTTGAGGCTGAAGGGTGTCTCTGCACAAAAGAAGATCGTTGAGGGTCGTTCAGGAGTGAAACTACCATGGCTTGCAGGTACTTGCACTATGTGCTCATTGCTTTGCACAGAAAGGTTTTCAATGGATCTTTTTAAGCGTTTACTGTAATGTCGGAAGTCATTTATTTTATACCATGACACAGACCTTGCATTAAAACTATCACTGCCAGGAGTCCCTGCGAATGTAACTATTTTTATGGACCAAATGTTGTGGGTCAATGTTTTAACACAGGCTTGTTGCACGGTATATTGCTCAGTAAAGTGTCCCTCCACTGCAGGCGTTTAATAGTCTGTCTGTTGTGGAGCCCATTACCACAATTCTGTGCTCTTTCTCGGGTTTATTAAAGCCCAGAGAGTCAGAGATGCCCGTGGGTGGCACAGGGCTCAGAGACTTTTCCAAAGTGACCTGCAAATCCTCCAGGTTTAAGGTAAAGAGTCCCAGCCCTCAACCTTCACCCCACCAAGTGGCTGCAATCGCCCAGGACCCCCATCTCGGGGCAAAACAGAAAAAACTTTCTTTTTTTTTTTTTTTTTTTTTTTTTTTTTTTTTTTTTTTTTTTCTTTCTAACATAACGCTATGGCCACTGTCCTAGATTTCTCTGGCAAGCAGTCAAAAAAAGGTTCTTCCCCCTGCCGGGTAAAGCCTCCCACCCCAGCTTTGGGATGATGCTACACGAGGGGTCCTGTTCCCATCCCGACGCTTCCAGCCCGGCGTTGATTTTTGGCGAGCTGCCAGAGGAGGGTGCTCTGTTGTTAGATGAAGACCCTCCAAATTGCAGAGGCAGACAGAGAATAGAGGAGCAGGAATCCTCTCTACCTTACATCTCCCTTCAGGAAAGAGACACTGGTGTCTGCTTTTTTTCTTTTTTTCTTCTTTCCTCCCCCTCCTTTTTTTGTCTCATTCTGTCACTCTCTGGTTCTTTTACAATAGCAACAACAATGATCTTGTCTAAATGATTTCACAGGCTATTATTCAGGCACTCAACTTTTAACATTTCAATTTTGTCATTTTGTTGCTACACAAAAGGTGCACTTCTCCAGTATAATGTTCTGAGAATTATGTCAATGAGCAGTAATGGCTTTTAACATTAACTTGATCATTAACAACTACATTATCTGTGGCATAATCAGCACCTCAGTCTATTGTGTCATATTACTGTACAGATTTTGGAAATGAAGGCCCAGTCTAAGCAAAAGTTCCCTGCATTAAACTGTGATTTTTCTTGTAACTGAAATGCTTTTAAAACACTTAATAATTTTTTGTGAATACTTTAAAATTAGGTTTACATCAGTTTGTTTTACTTCTGGAAATAGGAGATAATTTTTTAAAAATTGTTTTAAGAGCATCCAGGTTGGGATTTGAAGTAGGTCAACTAGGTAAGTTTATCTAAATCAGCAGAAGCTGCAGACCAGTTCCAGAATGAGTATCTACTTTGAAAGCTGCCCATATCCAAAGCCTGCTCCATTTCTGCATCACTTTTACTCAATCTGTTCCATAAATTTACCAACAGAAGCTCTGCAGATGTTAATGCTTTTATATTGCTAGACAGAGGGTTGCCAATTTTAATTTGCCCTTGCCAAGGAGTCAAAGGTAACTCGAGAGTTTCTAGTTCATATTCCACATTTCCTAAATAAAATTGCCCTATGATTCACCTCCACACATCCTTCTTGTCTGTAACAAACCCCACAGCCCACAGTCTTTTGTTCATAAATTCATGTTCTTGGGCACAACCTTTCCTGGGAGAGAAGGATCAGCATCCCTAACTCCTCTGACATACGAAGGGCCAGTGGTTTAACTGTTGGGAAAACCTTTATCACTCCAGATGGGATAAATCTATTGATTTTAATTGAGCTATGCTGATTTGCTCCAACCGAACACCTGCCTAACTCCCTGCACTTCTCCAGAATCTCCCATTAGGATCTCGGGGAGGATGGTTGTGACCTCTCATAAATCAGGATGTGGTGTGCCAACCCCCCCCCCCCCCCCCCCCCCCCCCCCATCCATCCCCATCTGACACTTACCTTCCCCCCTTCTTTCCAGACGGGAAAATAGCAAAGCCATGGGTAGGGAAGCAACCACCAAAAGGTCACAGGCAAGGCAGGGGCCAATCCAGAATCCAAAGTTAGTTCTCCTGGCTCTCACACGAGCACTTTATCCACGGGGCTGTGTCTCTCCATATGTTAAAGATGAAGTGCCACAGACCCGTGGTCATTATGTACTCTGCTGCTTACACACCTCATCAGCTTTTATGGCCCTACTGGTCAGTGCTCCACCACTGCTCTGCTGTCCCAGGGATGTTTTCATGCTGCCCAGGTTTACCAAAGGCAAATGGGAAAAAGGTCCTAAAACTTGATGGAAGCTCCTAAAGCACCAATAGCCGTGGTGCCTGTATGGAGTCACAGGCTAAGGGATGCTTTTTTAGGATGAGCAGGTGTTCCCACATGGAAAAGGAGCTGCTGAGGTGAGAACAATCACTCAGAAGGCACCCAGAGTGGGCAGACATTGGTTGTGTGCCCTCCATGCAGTAAAAAAAGCCCAAAGCAGCTCCACTCTGCTGTGCTGGCAGAGGACCCTTTATCTGCCATTTTCCACTTGACATGTCCTGATAGGCCCTGAATGCACCAAACAATGGGAACAGCAGGTCACAGGCACCCCCAAAGATGGGGAAACCTGCAGCTTTGAAGAGGATGGGTGTTTTGTGGCTGCAGCTTACCGGTCTAATGCAGCCAGGAGCTGAATAGCAATGAAAATAATCATTTAGCTCTATGTGTAAATAATTTCATTCTAGCAACAGTTACAATCGTAACAATAATGAAAACAATCACAGAGGCTCAGAGAAGCATTAGAAAGATGCCACATTTAATTTACAGAGTTAGTTAAGCTAAGTCTTACATGAAAGAAATATTTTTAATATAGTAATTAGATATTTGTTGGAAATTTCTTGCCTCATTCTTCAACCAGTTTTGCACTGTGGTTATTTTTAGATGTTACTGTGGTTCCTAGTGTTGATAACACCTCTGGTTATGGGCTCAAAGATGTGCTTGGGTTGCTTCAGTGCTACAGAAGCAGCAGCAATGCCACTGCTCACCAGAGGGTGAGAGGGATATGGACACCCAGGAATTCGGGTCTTGGGCTGAAAAAGCCTTCTTTAAAAACTGAAACCTCTGGGCATCTAGTGAGTGTGGTCCAAGCACAACCTGTGTATTGGGACAATTTAAATTAAAAACTGAAACAAGATAAAATCTTTCTTGGAACTTTATGAACAAGCATGAGTAGGCACACTATCAGCTTTAAAGTAGATGGAGGCTCTTGAGTGCCTGGACAGCTTTTCAGTTTTTCCCAGTTGTGCCACTGGGATGTGGTTAAACATCTCCACTTGGGAGAAGGCTCAGGTAGATTAACATTTAAGACCACATGCCTGAGGTATTTCACCTTTAAAAGTGCATTCACTCCAGAAGTAAAAGCTTTGTTTTGCACACTCACAATGTCATGCCTTTGTTGATTTTTTTTTTCAGTAATTCCATTGTCACAAATCACAGGACTGTCAAATACTCCAGGGCTAGGAGCAGCAGATGTCCTTTTGGCGGTTTCAAACAACATTCATTCATTTTTCAACTTCTATAACATGAACTACCTACAAATTATCCACAGCAAAACCCAACACAAAGCCTGTAAAATGCACCACCCTACCTTATTCACTGCTTCAACTATTTTCAAGACTATCTCAAGCAATGAGAAGGAAAACCTAAGAGGTTTCATACAAGCTGTTTGTGTTTAAGGACAGAAGTTTAAGCTGAAATGCAACATAATTATGATGTCACTGAACACTGTAAAAGCTGCAGGGACACACCTTGTTTTCATCACAGCACTACTAGTGTAGGCACATTTGAAACACTACAGCATCTCCAGACCATAATTATAAGTGTTGTGGGTTCAGAGATAATAGAATTTGTTCATAACATTTACACAATGCCAACATGCCGCATGCAAAATACAGACTCAGTGTCACAGACAAAATATTCCCACCAAGATACCTGCAGACCAGCAGGTTATGACTTAATGTCATTGTGAGCAGGAAATAAAAATGCAACACTAGAGATACAAAGCCCAGATCCTTCCACCTGATCAGATAAACGAAGTTAGACTTGCCTGGTTAACTGAGGGACAGATTCAGCTCTTGAGAAACAGCCAATTCAAAGGCCATCGTGGCTGGCACGATCTCATCAGCATTCCCCAACGGAGAGACATCATGAAAGATGAAAAAAATTCCAATAGCAAAGACAACTGACAATAAGGAAGGAGAAAAAAAAAGAGAAACCATTTACCAGTGCCCATGACTCCCCACCCTCCTCCCAGCCCATCTGAGGTGTTAGTGGTGTGGTGCCTCCTCACCCCACCCCAGGGAGCTCACAGTTGTGCCTCCCCCCAGGTGTTGCAGATGGGGTTTCCGGGAGGTCCTTCCAGCCAGGAATCACCTACAGCTGTTGTACACAAAAGGAGAGAGTAGATCTCACACAGTTAATGGATAAGTTCGCTCATCTTCACCACCTTGCTGTTCAGTTTCATCCACAGAGGTGCAAAGAGAGGCAGATGTGGCATTTGGCAAGCTGTCAAGACACATCTTTCTTTTTAAAAGTAAGGTGCACTTCCCTGGCTGCTCTCAGCCCAGTCCTTCTGTCTGTAACAGCTCTGCTGTCAGCACTGAGGATGCCCTTTTCAAACATGGGCAAGGAGGAGCTGGGTGATAGAGGGAGAAAACAGCCATTTTCTCCTGGAGCAACCCAAAATGGAGACCTTCACTTTCTACCTCACTCTTTTGTTGAGAGCTGCCCTCAGTCCTTGCAGACAATTCCTCATGGAGGTGTTCTTCCACCAGACAAGCCAAATTCACCTTACCAGCCATGGGTGCAGCCACCCTGCCACATGGAGGGTCTTATCTGCACCCATAATATGACACAAGGTCCAGATGCCACCACCCTGACATCAATCATAGGCACAACACACAAACTTTCAGTTTTACCAGCAGTGTCATTTTTATTGTTTCATCCATCACACTGCACTCCTCACTCTGCAGGCAGTCTCTCCCTCTAAGTATTTCTTGGAGTCGTGGAGCCTGAGGACAGAATTGAAGCTTTGGAAGTATCATAAAGGTTATTCCCATTGACACCCACCACAATCTTATTGTCTCTCCAGCTAAATAGTAGGGGTCACTTGGAAAGTTAATGGTGATACTGCTACCAAGAGTCTTGTGATGCCTGCACTTCCTGTCAGAAAAACACTCAAAGTGAATCTGAAATCAAAGTAGACAAAGCTAAAGTTCTGCTTATGAATGTCCCACCCAGCCACGGCAGTGTTGTCTCCTTTGATTTCAAATTCACTTTGAAATTCTCCAAACAGGAGCTGCAGCCCAACCTTGGAAGCAGAAGATGCAAAGCGGGAACGCCACCCGTTTACTTCTCACGTGGCTGGTGCTAACAGGTGGAAGATGCTTAACAAAAAATATAATAAGCCCCTAATGCCAATTCCAAAAGTGAATTATCTACCCACATTATCCTTTGGTGCTTGTGCTTGCCGGCATGGGCGTCCAGGACTTTTTATTATTCCAGAAACCACCGAGTGCAAACGGAGCAGCTCGTTCCAGCTGAACCGGGGCTTTCTGCATGAGATTTTGGAAAGTAGTTTTCTTCTTGGAGCTGAGATGGGATTTTTCTGGCTTAAGCAAAGTGGGAAATTGTCCACAGTCCTTAACTTCCACTCCTAGCATATTTTCACTAAGTAATTTGCAAGCAAAACAGTCCAGAAAATGCTCGGTCAGAGCAACAAGTTTTTATAGCCACTTTATGTGAGAGAGCAGAATATTTTTGGTAATGTAGTTGGAATGACAGCTCCCTAATTTTTCAATACAACATTTGCTACTTTTGCACACATTTTTTATATCTTTGGATCTAGAGATGAAATTGAGTAGCAACTGCACCATGAGTGGTTTGAATCCAGAGTCAGGAGGCACGAACAACCTTCCTCTCTCCAGAGTATTGGGGGACCCAATAGACTCACTGGAATGATAAGAGAGGATATTTTTCATGGGGACTGAAGCTCCCAGAGCAAGCCAATTCCTGCCTTCACAGTGCTACTTCTTTCCTGATGACACTTAGCTGGGAGCTGGGAAGGGCAAAGCTGGCAGACTGGAAGATTGCCTAATGTGCTGTGACTGACATGTAATCGAATATTCAACCACTGGTCCTCATGTCGGTGGTAAAGTGAATATGACACCCTTCAGCTTAGTTGTGATCACGCCTCGTTCTTCTGCAAACAGTTTCATAAAGGTGCAGCCTGGCTCCTCAATGAGGCGGATGTGTGAGATGGGAGAGCAGTCACGGAGGTCACCTGCTGCTGGGAAGGCACCGAGGACCTGCCAGGGAGTGACCTTTAAATGCCAACCGCATCCCCACCGCGCCTGGCGCCGAGGTGGGACCGCCACACGCTCTGCTTTCACAGCACCATGGCACTCAATGACCTGGACCAGCCACCTGTTCCACATCAGAGGGGTCTTTACCTCCAGGAACCTTTCTGGGTCTGTGAGTGCCAAGAAAAAAAGAAAAAAAAAAAAATGACAGACACACACACATTTAAAAAAAAAAAAAAAAGAACATTTGGGGGTGAGAAACCCCAAGGGAAGGAACTCAGATGTTCGGGTCAGGCCTTAGAAAAGGTATCAATTCTTCTTTCCACTTAGCACAGCCTGCTGCCTGCCCAGGCTCTTTGTCTCTGCCCTGTTCCCAGTACAGAAAGCATTTCCCTTTTAAATGACATCTGAGCGCTGACATGCTGGAGGCACCCATCCTGCATCATCTCTGGCAGATGGTGCAGCTGGCCACGGTTTTCGGGATTGCTTAAATAAAACCACAGTGCCATATCAAGAAATGTAGGGAAAACGCTCAACAGTGCTTAAGATGTTTAAACATCACAAACTGTCTAAGACTTCAGCTTGCAGTACTGCGCATTTTTTGGTGATGTAACTGTTCTTATTGATGGTAACAGTGAAATCTCCATCATGACTCATTTCATTTTCTTTCTGGAAGGCAGAGGCAAGTCCTACAATATTCCTGCTCTCACCCAATATTAGATTCTTTTACCTTGCTGTGGTAGGAAGAAGTTTGGACAGCTGTAACAACACAAGTCAAACGTTTGAGGTTTTTTGGAGAAGGGAGCTCCACTGCTGCTGGCATCAGGTCTGGGATGCCCTGATACCAAGCTGACCCAGTCCCACAAAGCCAGGAGCACCTCTGCATGGCTTTCACAGACATCCAAGCAGGTTCAGTGCACGCAGCAATGCTCAAGCCAACATAAATGCTGTTTTTCCTTTTCCCCTATGGTTTCGCTTGCCTTGAGCTAATTAGCCTGATGGCCATTTCCCTGCCCCCTGGAGATATCACGTTTTGTGGTATATGTATTTTGGGAAAAAAAGCCGTTTAAGTGAAAATTGTCATTGTTGTATCCAGGAGCCACATAGTTCCTTTTAGCTCTACAATAAGCCTTTAGCTTTTCTGCTAGTGATTTAAAAGGTGGGATACTGGAAAATAGCAATGTTAGGAAATTTTTAGTCATAACTAAATGAAATCTGGTGTTGTGAAAGTGAAAAAAGGGATTTATATCCAACTTAGCAGGGCTCCTTTGAAAGTTTAAGCCCTGGTAGATCCCAAAATACATGAGATAACCTTGTAGCATTTCTGAAGTTACCACAAGAGAGCCATTACCTGTAGGGGTCAAAGGAGACCTCTCCCATCTGCCCTGCAGTAAAGCTACTGAATCCAAGGCTATCTGGGAACCTGCCTAAAATTTACTGCCTTCCCAACAAGAAAGGCACTTGGGGTGCCACTAACATTCTTGAAACAAATGAAGAGGCCTTGGTTTCTTCCTCCAAACCCTCCTCAGTGTTATCTTGCCTTAGGAAAGAGTGCCTGTCACAGCAAAGCAGAGCAGCTTGCAAAGATATTCAGAAAGCTCAACATGAAGCCAATCCCTGAGAAGCTGAGATGGATTCCTGTGTAGTTGCAGGTATTTATTTACTGTGCGCATCAACTGGCAAACCTCGAGACGTTTCAGAGCCCCATCGCCCAGGGGCATCACCCCAGCATCCTCCTCACATTGCCTTCCCTCATAGCCCCCAAACTAGTTGGGAAAGCAGCAGGGAAGGGGCAGGGAGCACACTCCAGAGCTCGTCTCACATCCCTCCATGAGGGCAGAGCCGTGAGCACGGGCAGCTGGCCGCCCACCACGGGGACCAGCGTGCGGCTCCATCGCGCGCAGGCACCTCCGGCCGCAGATGTCGGCTTTTATTGCTCAGGTCTCCCATATCACTGGGCCACCTGTACAACACGCTGAACATTCAGCAGTTACTCTGTTGCTGTTTGTGCTGAAATAATCTTGGCAGAAAGAGGCAGTTAAACCCGGGCATAATTTTTTACACCGTTCATAATGCAAAAATCACCTCTTTGGACAAGTAATATACTCTCGTTGGCTTCTTGGTGGAATATAGTATTTCTTGTCCCACCAGAAATTGGCCAGAATTGGTATTTAATATCTGCATGTCTCTGTGCCAGGCCCAGATTGCAAGTCCTGAAAAAAATACAGGGAACTTTTACAAACTCTGGATTTTAGATGTGGGATACTGTTGGCCCCTTCTCAAATGCCAAGATGGTGAAAGGCAGCCCCATCACAGAGTTAGGTTTGAATGGAGGCCTCAGATTCAAACATAGATCCAGGATTTGGATGTGGCTTTTGGATTTAATCCCATTCCCAGCCATATTCATTTGATGTAGCAGAACAGGCTATCACACTGGTTGAAAAAACACTTGGAGCATCTATTGCCTTTTTCTTCAAGTGAATTTCAAATTTTCTTTGCCCAAACTTAGAGAGAGGTGACATGACTGAATATTACAAGAACATCGCTGCTGCTGCTGCTGTTGAAGACATACAGTAGGGTTTTTCCCTCTGTTTGCTTTAAAAATTAGGTTGCTAATGATAATGTTTCCCTCATAGATGATCTTGTACTTTTTAATGATACCCATAGTTTTCCTGCACATAAATGACTAAATCCTCACAGAAATCTCTGTCTTGATTAGCACTCCTGCTAGTAAAATTTCACATACTAAATCAGTACCAGCTGTAGCAAGAAAGAATGAAAAAGGCAAGTGTAAATGTTCCATATGCCCTACCAAATTGGCATCTGTGTCAGTAACCCTGTGTTTTTTTAAACAATTGTATACATACATTCTCAGAAGTGTTTTGCTCACAGGATTCTGCAAGCAAAATTTCCTCTGTTGGTACATCACTGAAATGTCGCATCTAAAAAAACCCCAGCAAGGAGTTTTGCTGCTTCTCCTCCCTACACCCAACCTCAGCTCACAATTCAGTGAGTTACCTCGAGTTGCTACACCTTTGTTTTGACACCTGCTTCCCGTAACCTGGCTCTGGGACACTCCTGCAGAGCTGCTCCACATTTAGCACTCAGTTATTAGCAGCACCACCAAAAGCCAAAGCTGCTACGGCGCTGTCATTATTTCCAAGCTGGGTTCAGAAATGAGGACTCGGGTTCCAGCTCAGCTGCTGGGGAATGCTGCTCCGATGAGCCAACAGCTCGTCTTTCGCATGACTCATGAGTGATGATGATGCAGGAGGGAGCTCTGACCCAGAATGGGCAGTGACTCAGCTCCATCCTGCAAAATCACGCTTTGGGTGCAGGGTAGGTGATAGTTGCAGCCTGTTGGACCGGTCTGACAGTTGTAAACTGGCTGAGCACCACCTGCTCCATCGCTCTGCTGTGCAGCAGAAGAAAGCCTGGAATGCAGTACAATAAATATCAGCACAATGCAACTTTAAAGGAACCAACTATGCCCTCAGCAAAAACACTTTCAAGTCAACTTCTGCCTATCCTGCCACTGGAATTCAATCAGTATGGCAGAAGACTTCCAAAGTTAAACAAACACTAGCTAGTGCTCCAAATGGGTAGCAAATGCCCCAGCCTCCCGTGGAAAGGCGATACGGAGCCAGACTGTCCACTGGTGTAAGCCAACCTCACTTCACTGGACTTGGGTGGAGCTGTGCTGATCAACACCAGCTGACTCCCTGATCCACTGCAAACCCCAAAGCCAGCCATCCTCCCTCCCCGACATGGGATGATACAAAAGAAACAGGAAAAACTAAGAAGTAGTTAAGGACATTAAAATAGGAGGTTTCTGGGAATAATTAAATATTTCTTGCATCTCCAAAAGTCAGGAAGACCCTCTTTCCTCACACTCTTGGCCATGACAAAGTGGTGACACTTGTTCTGAGTTTTTTCCAGTGCAATGTGGAGTGTATATTTGCACATCATGTCATGCCTGTCCATGGTAATCAGAAGCCATTATTTCCAAAAGCTCAAAATTCCCTCCTGGACTCTGGTATGCCAAGTTTTACTTCACAGTGATTTATTTTCTTTTCTTTCTTTCTTTCTTTTTTTTTTTTTCATGGTTGATTTATAATTGCTGCAAACAGAAGTTTATAATGGAAATGCTGACAAAACCATAACTACAGTGTCACATTAACACTACCATTGCTGCCTCTGTGTCAGACTTTCCTTTAACCTGATGAGCCAAGGCTTGGATCAAGTAGCAACAAAAGCCCAGAATACACAGGGCATAGGAGACAGAGTGGAGAAGTGGAGACAAAACTCCTGGAATAAAATCCTTGCCTCAGTGAAATCAAGGGGATTTTATCCTTGGTGTCTAGTCTCACTTCTGCCAGACACTTGTTGTACAATTTGGACAAATTTATCCTCTGCAAAATGGACAGGAAAATATGTTCTGCACTTATCTTACAAGTGTTGTAGCATGATTAGCAAATCACACTATTAAAGGAAGCAGGGGAAGGCTGAGAATAAATGCAAACACTACCTACTTATTTACAAAAAAAAATAGGCAAATATTATTCTGGGAATCCTCTATGCATGGAAGGTGGTGGGATCTTTACTGCTCTGCCTGCATGTATTTACACAGAGACATCAATATAGCATTTCCCTGCAACACTCTCATTATTTGGGTCTTCTCTCATGTTTGTGATTTTCAGTTTTATTCCTGGCTTAGGTCTCATTCCTGACATTTTTATGTAGGTTTTGTATGCAATAATACACATACATTAGATGGTGTTGAAACCATCAACCCGAATTACTATTTTTAGCACAGTGCAGAGGATGGGACAGAGACATAAGTGACAATGAAAGAGAATATATTCAGAGCTGTCATCAGCAAATATTTTTTTCTCTTGCCAGGAATCCTGAGTCGTAGCAGGGCCTCCTAGGCAAAGTTTTTAAGGCAAAACATTTGGGTCATTCAAAAAAACCCCAAACAAACCCACAAGTAAATGACATCACTGGGAGGCTGGGCTGCTCTAAGGTTCCCAATCGTTGACTTTGTGAGAAAACTCTTATTTGCTCCCTCAAATTGCTGATCTGCCTCTTTGCTTCTGTACTACCCATGCACAGTGCCTGCAGATGTATATAATTTACAGAGCTTTCCTCATCAAGGGGATTAGGCAGCCCTCTTTCAATATGTATAAGAAGTACAAACACACACTTACCCACTATGTTTTACGCCTGCCTGCAACAAACAGCTGAACAGATTGTGATGAAATTCAGACACTGACAATCTGACAAAAAACTTCTTTTTTCCCTTAAAATCTGGCTTCCAGAAGTTTTGCAAATCTAAATATTTTATTTGAATACCGCAAGGGCCCCAATCTTATGGAAAGCCTACGAAGCAAACATGGAGATACGTGCAGTTAAGGAGGGGGGAAAAAAATAGCACAGACACATACACAAAACACATCTATTTGGTGCAACTTGCCAATTTTCACAATGACTCGGGTGCGTTTTCTCTGCCTGGCTCCTGAGACTGTAACTAGACTCCTTTAATAAGCACTTTTTGCCCACCAGTGTGTCAATGGTGCTTTAACAGTAGCTTCAGTGTCAAATTGCCCTTTCCTCAGCAGGGATTGTTAAGCCTTTCTGTATTATACTTCCAAGACTCTCACGAGCTGGAGTTGGGAGATATAATATTTTCTTTGAAGTTTGCATTTCACAACACACTGGGATGCAAACAAGCTCCAGTTTCTCAGTAGTCAAACAATTCTGGCACACAGGGACTAGGACTAAATATTGTACCAAATTTTCTAATTACGTCTTTGTGATATTTACTACACGATGTTAGGTGAAAGCAGATCCTAATCAATATAAACCCCCTTGTCTAAACAGGACATCTGGGCTTTGAAATACTCTGTTTGTTGTCTAGAAATTACCCTGTAGCAAGCCACCGTAACAATATAATATCTTAGTCATGGAAAACTTTGGAGTATTTCTGATAAACTTATCATAAACAGATGAGCGCTTTCTCTCTTTCAGTATTAAGGTGATGTAAAAAGCGAAGATAAAAGTCAGCTGTATGCATAAAATCATAGAGACTTTTGCCAACAAAATGCTGTGTTTACAAGTTTAAAAGATCCAAAGTCTGAAAAGGCAAAAAATTAGGATTCTTAAAGTAACACTAACTCAGCCACATGGCACATCCTGGCAAGCACATTTAGCAAAATAAACATTAGCATATTCATATACACATTTCTAGAGCTACGTATTTTTAATGTGGCCAAACTAATTCAACAATGGGAATCTCAACTTTTCTCATTTTAAGGCCAGATTCTCAGCTGGCAGAGACATATTATTTCAACAAACCGACATCACCGACAGCAGCGAAGCAGCAGAGCCGCCTCCTTCTGAGCAGGCAAGTGCCAGAGTCTGATGCACTTACGGTGACAAGTCTCTCTTTCTGACTTCATTATCAATATTCATACAACAAGACAGACAGATGTGACTAAGAATCAGCTCCTCAGATAGAATCCTGAGCCTTCCACTACAAAAGCATTCATGAGATTCACTTTTCCGCCTGTATTTTGTCACGTAAGAGAATCAGGAGGAATCCAGCCCCCCCCGGAAGAAGGTTATCAGAGCACAAGACAGGGGCAGTTTTAAGTCTCTGGCCCTGAATTTTGGATGATGCTGACTTTTACTGATTCTCTTGGCTTTATCTGACAATTCCTTGATTTGTTCTTCTGACAGCAACAAACTGCAGTGGAGGCGAGCATCTCCCCGCTCACCACAGACGTGTCGGCACAGGAGCCATCCCCACATCCCAGCCTTCCCACAGAGAAAGTTTTCTGTGCCGAGGACATTCTCTGTGGATAACGAGGCAGATCTGGGCTCCCAGAGCAGCTGCCTTTGCAAAGCTGGCTTATCCCATCACCCCTGAATTGTCTTTGGTGGAGAGGATCTCCGGATGGTGCTGGGCCAGCTGCACCAGCCCTTCTGCCATCCCAACCTCCCAGCACATCCATCACACCAGGGCTCCACAGCCTGGGATAAGGGGATCTAAAAATGACACAAAGCCCCCTTTGCCCCACCTTAATATGACCTATGCTAAATCCAGCTTGGCTGGGGCTGAGGATCAAGGCCCTTAGACACTCTTAACTTAATGCTCCAGGTAGGAATATAACTCCCCCCCATCAGCCCCTGTTTATTTTTATTTTTCAAGTGCTCAAGGCCCTGGTCAGGACTACAGCCCTGCTGAGTGACACGCTCTATAAATATGGAAAAACCTCAAAAATTCTCAGTTTAAAGAAAAGTTACATGAAGACAAGGCAGCAAGAGGCAATTGCATGCAAGTTGCTTGTATATACTATGCGTACATAGCTTGTTGTTTGATTTTTTTTTTTTTTTTTTTTTTTTGGCAAAGATCTTGAACCTCACCCAGCTGGACTTGGAGGCATCCGGAGCAAGTTGGTTAATTGCTAACAGCCTTCATAGAGACACACAGGGAATTAATCCTCAGATCACCTCTTTTCCCCTTTTCAAGTCACCAAAAAAAAAAAAAAACACCAGAGAAAAGCTTAACTATCCGTATTATTTTCAACAGTAAATGTTGCCATTTCAGAGTTAGATATGGAAGAAAAAAAAAAAAAAAAACTGGAAAGCACTTCACACCTTTGAGCTCTGTAGCCTGTTAACAAACTGGAGAGATATTGGCAAAGAGGTTCAAAAGTTAGTAGGGGCGACAGACAGAAGAACAGACAGTGCAATTGCTTCATTTCCATAAGCGCTCATGCCAAAAAAAATCAGATCTGATTAATAATTAAAAAACAAACAAACAAAAAAAACCCAATTATTTTGAGAATCGAGAATAAATCTGACTGGAAAGTTCAGAAAGGCCTGGACATATGAAAAACAAAAGGTTATAGGGCAAATCCTGACTTTGAGGTTTTTTAAGCCTTTGCACATGAGTTGGATGGCTCCCATCCCACAGGGACACCCACCCTCCCCTGGCACCCTCAGCCAGGAGCACCCAGGCCTCAGGGTGGGAATGGCCACCCAAGGGCCCTGGGCCATTTTCCCAGAGACACCCCTAAGGTCTGAAGATCTAAAGATGCCCTGAATAATCCTATTCAGAGAAAAGAATTATTACCATGAAGGGCAAAAATGGAGGGAAATGGGATCCTTCCTCAGGCCCCTGGCAGACACGGAGAGGACAATGGGGAAATAAAAGCTAGCACAAAAGTTTCCTCGAGTACGTCCTCAGCCACTGTGGCTTCAGATGAGAATTTCCAGAGGCAGGAACTAAAAGAATATTATGATTTTCTTTGGGGGATTAATCACTTAGCCACTTGTTACCTTTTGTTAGAGGCATGACACCCCATAACCTTGCTGTACAAGGCACCAGATGTCCATTTAAATGTCAGTTTTGAACGAAAAATGTTTGTTTTCCCATTTGAGTCCACAAGTTATTTTCCTTCTGCTAAAACCCCCATGAATTTTAAGGCGAGCAGACACAAAAACGTGCTACAAATGTTACAGACGGGTGCTGAGTTCTCTGGGTGAAAATAAATAAATAAAGGCAGTCCTTCCTCCTGCTTGCATTTGATGGGGATATGTATCCCCTTACAAATAAAAAAAGTATTAAGAACATGTTATGAAAAATAACAAAGAATAGCAGAGAAATCAGAAAGTGAGTGGCACTTCAGATGGAGTTTAGCAAATTAAGTCATTGACCTGAAGAGGAGATTAATACCAAACAAGGTGCCCCTTCTTCTGAAGTAATGAATATTCTTCAAACAGCAAGGGAGCACTGACTGCTGTTTGATGCTGATGACATTGAAAATTTAGGAGAACAGAAATTCCATCATTTTTCATTTGTATGCAAATGCGCCTGTTCCAGAAATTAACCCCTGAACCCCATGTCAGTTTTCATCTGGAGGAATTCTCTTCGCTCGCATCACACAGCGCAGCCTTGCTGCTATCCTGGGGTCACTGGGGCTTCCCCACACACAACAAAAAACCCTAAAACAAAACAACCAAAAAAAAAAAAAAAAAGAAAAGAAAAACAAAAAGAAAA
>VZUI01081378.1:0-43781 GCA_013401135.1 Cettia cetti | reverse complement strand
CCTTCCTTCCTTCCTTCCTTCCTTCCTTCCTTCCTCCCTCCCTTCCTCCCTCCCTTCCTCCCTGCCTCCCTAGTACACTCATGCAGGTCTCCTGACATTGTCCTTTCTTGACTTTTGTATGGGGACAAAATGTTCTTTAGTTTGGAGGACATTAATCATCTAGAGGACAGTGCTTGGATGTCTCTTCTCTGCTGTACTATCTCTAATGAGATTCTTCCAAGCAGATCCCTAAAAAGGCCAGAGTACTCTCCTGACATCCAGGGTTGTGATTCCTCCTCTCATTGTCTTGAACTCCACCATCTCATGGTCACTGCGCTTAAGACTTTTACCCACCTGATCAGTCCTTCCCTGTTTGTGTGAACTACAGCAGAATGTGTCCTTTCATGGGACCTTGGCTCACCTATGCCAGGAAATCATCAGTGTGCTCCAGAAAACTTCTGAATTGCTGCTGTGTTGTACTTCCAGCACTGTGGCAGCTGAATTTCCCCATGAAGACCAAAGCCTGTAATCCTGTAGACTCAGTTGGAAAGGCACAACAAAATTCTTCAGCCAAAAAACATTACAAAAATCCCTAAACTAAACCTTCTTCGGAATGCATTTATCTCCTAGACAATCTTACTCATTTTTCTGAACGCCAATATCTCATCTTACAATAATTATACCTGTAATGAAAATACTGTTATCAGGAATATCTTGGTGCTTTTTTTTTTCCTATTTGAGGTTTGCGGTTTTTTGTGAGTTTGTTTTTTGTGTGAAGCTTGCACTGGGGGGCTCCCATGGGTTTCTTTTCCTTTAGGGTCTCTTACCCAACCTGGCCTGTTTTAGGCTTGCTTTGAACAATTTCCAGAATAAATCTATGGCATTTTTAAAAATGTAATCTGGAAATAAATTTTAGAGAAAGGTTCCTGTGCCTTCAGAAAGTGTTAGTAAGTGAGTGGGTGGTGTAATGTGGGAGATACATTAGTTGCTATACATAGGAATGAAGTGTACACAACAAGAATAAAAGGAAGGAATGTGGTCAATGCTGCTACCCACACTGCCATGGATTTTGGATGGGTTGTAATCAGCTTGATCTCCACACTTCATATGGAGAATTCTGGAAGGTGTAACTTATTAGCATAATTAAAACAGAAAAAAAATTGAAAACCCCATGATATAAAAAGTCAAAAGTTACACTCTATTCAATAATGTCAGCTATACCTTAACACTCCCCTGCTCAAATCAATACATGATGTTATAGCATCATGACATTTTTGATCATGTATACATTTCCTCACATTTAAAAATCCTAGGAGAGAGCAGCTATTTTATGGTTTTGATAGAGCATCTGGGTTTTATCGTTTAGAAGTCTGTGAAAAATAAGTACAAAATATGTGTTGAACTGAGATTGTACTTTCAACAACAACAAAAAAAATCAATAAAAAAGCAACAAAAAATTCCTACCCAAATAGGCATCACCTAGTGAGTAATAACTTCATTTCTGTATAGCTCAGGGGGGTTGCAAGGGGAGTGTGAAAAGTTCATTATTATCAACCAGGAAAAAAAGCAAGTGCTAAGAAGAAAGAATCGTATTTCCTATTGGGATTTCTCTCAGACTGCATGATTTGCATGAAGGGCGCCACATCAAACACATTGGGTGCCCTTTTTCAAATATTAATGTGAAGCTTGTTTCAAGTTCTTTCTTGACTTTGTGCCACCTTGTATCAAAGGAACTTAAAAGCAGGACTTGGGAGGAAAAAATACTTTTCCAACTGTTTCAGCACTTAGCAAAAATCTTTCTGTATTTGATCAGTTCTGCTGCAAACTTTTATTATTTTTACAAATAGGCACATTTTTATAGCTGTGCATTCTTTTGCAATATGATTTGGATTTTTTTCTCTTCTCTTTTCTTTCTTTCTTTCTTTCCATTTTTCAGTAATGACCCACTCAAAACATTAGTGCATTACATATTTTAATTATCTGTCTTAGTCTTTTCTCCTCCATATGATAATCTCTGTTAAATATTTACGTATCTGAAGAAGATTATACCAAAGTATGCCACAGAAAATGGAGTGCTTAAGATTAAATGTGTGTAGTCTGAACTGTCCTAATCTTACCTTACTGAACTTTGATCCTCTTTTGCTCAATGCGCTTCTTTTTTGCTCAATGGGGTAAAATAGGCACCTCTCCAGGATGGTTTGGCTAAATTAGTTGTCTGAGAGAGATGACATGAATTTTTATCCAACAGAAGCAGTTTGTTTTAAAAACAATTTGATTACAAAAAGAGATTTTATGGTCAAAACAAATTTGATACAGCGCTTAGCTTGTGTTTAAATTACTAATATTTAGACCTAAAGGGTTAAATAATTCCCAGTGAATGTAAATCAGTAGCAGTACAAAAAAGAAAATAGAAAAAAACATAATTTCTATTTTTTTTCCCTTTCCCCTCAGAAACGAAGTAAGCAGAAGAAAAGTGGCAGGAATTTTTGTTGAGCAATCTAAGCATAAATAAATTTCTCATAAAAATACAAGAGATGAAATATATTATATAACAATGAGAGCAGTTATTATAGATAAGAAATTAAATTGTAGAAATTTACAGGATAGCAGTTCTGTGAGAATTCTTTTCACAATGCACAACCCACAGTCTGAAGGATAAAAATATGAAATTGCTATGAAATAGAAATAAAATGCAAGTTGTAGTGGGTACCTTAGTAAGCAGCAATATCCTAGAACTAAATTTTCTCCACAAAGCCTGGGAAGAAATTTTCACTGAGATCTCATGGGATATAGTAGACAAAATTTTAAATTTGTAATTATCATCTAGATTTTTAGGTGAAATAATCATCATGGAGGTGGAGTATGCAAAGCTACTGCAGTATTTTATAAAAAAAAAATAATTCTAAGTGTTCTGGGGAGTAAAGACGTTGGTCTGTAAGAGACAGGATTTCTAAACCCTTTTCCTTACTGTTTTTCATTTAAAAAAGAAGATAGAGGGAGATTGAAGTGAACTACTGAACACAAATGTGAAAAGGCTACCAGTGTTACTAAAATCTAATAAAATTTAGGCCTAGTATATTCTTTATATGCTTTTTACACAAAAAATGTCTTCACATTGAAGTCAATGAGATGATTATTGTTCTTGTAAATCACAGAAGAAACAAAGTTCTATAGGAATTTCCTGTTGATGTTTTATGAAAAAAGATTAAAGTTATTAATATTTTTCTGACCAGTCTTATCTATGGTCAGAAGCAAAATAAAATATAATGTTCCTATCTTTAAAAACATAGCACACACAGCAGTGAAAGAACAATATGATCATTAAGAATGGATGATGTGGATGCTTTTTCCCTTTTGCATAGAGGTGAAAACATCTGATTTTAATATGTTTGTCTTTTTTTTTTTTTGTCCTTTCCCTCAGGATGAGTTTGCTGTCACGTGTGAATTGGATGCCTTTTTCATGAGTATTTATTACCATTTTCCTTGGGTTTTGTTCCCCTTGGCTTGGTTAAATTCATGGGCAGTTTGCATATTTTAAAGCAAATGAAAATTGGGGCTAAAATTGTTCATAAAAAGAGTAAAGCTAAACTATAATATCATATTGTAATCCTAAATAATGTATCTTGATGCTACTTTCTCATTTTAGGTATTAATTACTGTGAGGAGACTAGATTCTGCTGTACAACTTTGGCAGCTCCATATGTATTGAATTAGTCTATATTTCTCTTGAAGCAGAATATATATCTATGAAATTAGTGATATAAAGTTTTATTAGATTCTGTTGCTTATACTACTATCACTAAGAGTACTCTCAGCTGGTAATGATGGGCAGAAGACCTTTCCCACTCAGCTGTGCACCCTTTGTGTATTTTTTGCAGTCAAAAATGGCAAACCTGTACTATCAGAAAAGGCCAACAGTAGCAATTTTTGTTTGATTTCCAAGAAATAGGGATGAGGTATTTGGTTATTGGTTTCCACCATTACCAGTAAAAAGGAGTTTAGGAAAGAAAATCAACATTGCATACACAACTACCCTCACTCTTTCTACTCCACCATTGTTTCCTGTCTCTCATAGATAATTTACACTGAAAATCTTCGCTTGGGTGACTGTGTTCCACAGCTGAAACAAAAGCTGTTTCATTTTCCAAGCTTCCTCCTAATTCACAAACAAAGGCAGCAGACAATGCTCACCTGAATCTAGCAGAGTAATTAAAAGATTTATATTTTAAAAAAAGAGAGAAATGTTTTCTGCTTCTTATTTTGATTTAGTGACAACCTGGAACAAACATAAGCAGGATCACTGTAGTTTGATATTGCAATCCATTCATCTATGTACTAAATTTTCTACCTAGCTTAATCATGCTTTAATTTCCTATCAGCTTGTTCTTGTGGACTCTATTGAGCATCAGCATCCAGAGCTATTATGGAGTATGTTGAAAAGATAAATCTCTTTGTAGGAGAGGTCTTCCTGGAAAAGAGACAGTGTAAGTAGTGGTAAGCAGCAATTACTTCCCATCAGCCTACAAAGACTGTGAGATTATTGAATTATATTTAAGATTGTGTCATGGATGTTACCCCACCTTAAAAACATCTGATATATATATATATGTATATGTATATATATGTGTATTTCTCACATGATCTGCCATCACTGTAAAACATGGTGCATTACCAAATAGCTTTTAGCAAAGGCATACATTGAAGATTCCTGTACCTGTTCCCATACCATCTGCAACATGCCTGCACCAGGAAAAATCTTATGACCACCCCCCTATCCATTACATCTAGACCCTATCTTTCAAAGCCACCAATGTATGAGTCAGTGTACCCCTGCCCACTATCAAGGAGAGGGCTTCAATATTTTTCCCTGACTACTAAGTTAGAGAAACAATGTGCAGAAACATTTTGATTTTTTGTCTTTTACTGCTGTTTCACTGCTACAAAAAGCCCTGGGAATGCTCCATTTTGGGTAGTTCTGTTTCCAGAAGGCTAAAGCAGCTCTTAGTTCTCTGGTTGAAAACAAAACCAAAATGTGTCATTTTGCACAATTGCTAAAAACTACCTGGTTTTCAAAATCTACCCTCTTTGCTTCTGCTTTTTTCTTTAGGAGAACTTTTTTCCATTTCAGTCCTTATAAAAACAGGAAAGAGTAAGAACAACTAATTTGCTCTATGCAGTCAGAGCATGACAATTTATAAAGACTTACCTGACGGTTTATTTTTCCTAAGTATTCAAAAATTAATACACATCTTTTCAAAAGGTGTAAGTCCCAAGGTGGCCAAAATTCAAATTATCATTAAAAATAATTTCCTGATCAAGATCTCTAAAACAACATAATACAACGCATTGTGACTGCCAAACAATGAATTATCATTTTAAGAAAGAAAAAAAAAACAATTTATCTTCATAAAACACAGCTTTGTATCTGTCTTTCCAACTCCAACCTCAGAACACATCTGGTCAGAGATTTCCTTTCCTGGAATGAATAAGAGCTATTCAAGTTTCTACCAGAGAGCTGTTCTGGGTAATATGAAAAAATGTCATTTTCTTATTGTAGAGCACTGGTTCCATGTGGCTGTGTAATCTTATGTTTCTGAAGAGCTGCACAACCATGACATGTATATTGTACTGCACAACTTGGCATTCGTACTATGCTAAATCTTGTAATGTGACAAAATTGCACTCATAAAATAATGCAATTCACTCAGGAAATTTATTAAAACCTTATGTGAAATAGTTTTCTGTCTTAACTATTATGTTGGATCAAGCCCCTGATGTGTTTGAGCTGCACTTTCTCACCTTTTTTTCTCAAATCACATTTTTAGAAATAAAAAGTGTTTCAAGTCAAGGTAGAAATATTATGAAAGCTCAGTTTTCTGTGAAAAAGCAATAGAATAGATATCTTAGTACATATATCCAAGTTGCTAGGTACTGTTTTCAGTAATTTAAGTTGGAGTTTATCCCTTGGTATATATAGTTACGATCTCTTCACACTGAAGGCTAATACAAAATCTATTAACTGCAAATGGGGAGCTATAAAAATCTTGAAAGCATTTTAACACATTAATTTCCAAGTCAGCTGATACTGTATAAAGTGTTAACAGTAGACTGGATCACAAGGGATTTACAAGTCAGATTGTACACTCTGTAGGATCTCAGCCATGGTTCTCTTTCATGCTTTTGATGTTGTAATTTTTCTCCTCATCTTGGAATGGAGCACAACAACCCATTAGCTATTTTTCACTATTGTCTGTTCTTTTGAGCAGTACTTTATAAAATGACAGTGCATGTGGACAAAATAAAATTTTAGAGTTTTACTTCATGAAAAAAGGAATATGCCTTGAGATTACCCTAAGAGTTGATGAGAGCTGGTGTACTCCATATATTAAAAGAAAAGAAACAAAGTTCTCTGAATACTTAACAAACTGACAGAATACACTGTGTAAAGGAAAATATGCTAGAGGTATCCTAGATTCACAGGAAGTGTGATAAAATATACACAATGATGGAAAATAAAATTATAATATAGTTCTTTACATTTTAAGGAGGAGTGTAGCTCCAGGATGTAAGGCCACGGTCCCTTAATTACATGTTGCTTATTCAAGTAGTTTTAAACAGACACTTTAGTCCTGGAAGTGGATGGTTTTATAGGTGTGTTACTCAGTTGAGTTGTTCTTTTCCTAAGGTAGGATTTTATAAATTCAATATTATTGGATCATAAGAACCTGCTCCTAGAATGACAAGAAGTAATAAATCCATAATTGCATTAACTGCAGAAAAGTTAATAGACATTTTAATTAAAGAACCACCCTAACAGGATTAGAATTCACTGCCCTATAAAGGCTGAATCGTGCAGTGTTTCATTATAATTTCTGAGAATGTACAGGTGCTAAATTAACTATAGAGACCTCATCTTTTGTTCCTTGTATAAAATAAAAACATATCGTAAATTAAAATGAAAAATTAATTTACAAGGTTATCACTCCAAAATTCAGACACAGCCTATTGGCTAGTGAAGCTGGTCAGGAATTTCCCGAGGTGCTTCTTTATTTGAAAATGTTGATCATGGGAATGAGTGATTTCTGAGAAACGAATCTCTTTCATAAAAATTTAATCAGAAAAAGTATCTCAGGACTTGTCAGATTTTCTGATCATATCTGGAGCACCAGAGACTTGAACATTTCAGAGGTCAGACCTCTTACCTTGCAGAACAGGCAGTTACTTTTTCCACAGCCAGGCACAGGAGGGGACCTGAACCTCCTGCCTCTACCGAGCTTGCTGATGGCGACTGAAGTGTGTGCCGCACTGGCAGCAAGGGGGCTGCTGGCAGCCTTTCCCACTTAGGAGAGACGGAAAACCATGCTGTGTGCCAACTAGAAAGCCATGGATTCAGAGCAGGGCTTGACTTCTGTCTGACATGCTTTTGGGAGTCCATGTGGTGTGTCTGACTTGTGTAGAAGCACGTGAATACAGTATCTCACAATATTTTGGAAGCTTCTACACAGTAGCTTTCCCTAGACTGCAGGGGAGGAGTAAGAACTTTTTCAGTTACTCTTTAATATATATTAAATTTTTCTGGATTCTCTGTAAGCAGCCTTGCTTTCAGTCCCAACTAAAAAAAAATGACATAAATTTAAAAAAACCAGGACAGTTTCATATTAAAGAAGGAAGAAAAAAGTTTACATTCATTCAAGTCTCTTGGTATGAAGGATGTATATAAGCAAAGCGTCATAAAATTTAGACTAAATGCCATGTGATATTTTGATAATTAACCACCATTTTTTAATTCAGTGCAGTGTAATTTTCATGCTAAAGATTACTGGAAGAGATTGCTGGACACTGACTGAATGAATAATTTGTGGGAAATGATCTGTTGACAGAATACAAATACAGGTGATTATATCCAGTGGTTGGAGGAACACATAAACGATCTCTGCCTTAACTTTACTAACAGTAATGTTTTTAATTCAGTTTGATATTAGATGAAAATTAAATAAAAAATCACCCAGCATCCCTCAACCCAGCAATATGATGTCAAAACCAATTTGCTCCATTTCTGAGATAAACGCATCATTCCTTGCATAAATTTTTGCCTCAACTTTATAGATCAGTTTCTGTAAGTTAAATATTTCCTCAAATAAGACTTCTACAGGATAAATAAAAAGTCTTTTATGGAGCATTGAAGCTGGTCCTCTTCAGGAAAGGCTCATATTTTTTGTCCATTTTCTTATGGAAACTTGTCCTACTGATGCAGAAGATCAGATTCATCTGCTCTAACACAGACATTTGCTTTGTAAATTTTTCTGCTTCAGTTTGCCACCAAGGCTCTCCTCAAGTCAACAGACTTAAATTGACACTCTATGTACAGCTCACATTATCCTATATTTTTACATATAAAAAATAGATAAGCTAAAAATTATATGTGTGAGCCCAGTTCTTTCCATTGACTAGAAAAAGATGCTAAAGTAGTAATATCTAAGGTGTAGACACAGTAAGACACATGTATCTTAAAAAAGATGAGCTGAAAGACTTGTTAATAAATACTTTTGGTAGGGTTTTTTCCCTAAAGCTGAGTTAATATAAGTTAGGGACAATTTAATACATGTACACAGATTCACTGAAATGGGAACAAGATTTATGACATAAATGATTACATCATTAGTAAAATATTTCACTGGCTCCTGGAAACTGTTGTGGTTTCAATCCTCAGAAATGATACACAGACAGGTTCCTTCTCCAAATTCAGTCCTGTTTCCCTGTGTAAGACAGCAGCCATATATTTGCAACAGGAACACTAATAATACTACACGGATATTATTTCTTTATTTTCACTGTTACACAATCATTATGTTAATACTGTCTCAGATGCACCACTATAAAAATAGTGTAGAGTTATCATTTATAATTTCTCAGAACCCCATTTGGGTATGAATTTTAAATAATGTATTTTGATTCCAATACATTTTGAGAAATGAACTCTCCATCTGTTCCTTCCCACTCTTACCTTATGGTTGATATTTAGTTTAAAACCAGCAAAGTCAATACAATTCATTATAAAAGAGTCTTTAGTAGGCAAACATTTCTATGCTATATTGAATATGATCTGTACAATAAAAGTGATTTGAACAACCTGCACTGTACTTTGAAGTTATTAGCTTGCATAAAATATGGACTTATATCAGGAAAGAGGTATAATGCACTTGCTGCTGTATTACAGAGTATGAACAAAGAGAGTAATTACCAAAATAGGACATCCTGAATAATCTTCACATTTTATACTCTAAGTATATGAAAAAATAATTTGAACAAAATGTCTTCATTTTACATTGAACTCATTTGCAGTAATCACCTTCCTCTCCCTCTTCCACTCCCATTTCAATAGAGGATACTTGCAGCCAAGATCATTTATGCTTTTCATCATTTTTTAGAAAATAATTTTAATACAGAGAATGGAGGGAGGGAAAGAAAACAAAATTTGCCCTATGTTATACTGTATAAAGAATAAGCAAATGGTGACATATCATGGAACTAGCTCTTCATTTCCCAGGCTCTTCCCTTCACCTTATTTTATATGCAAGTGCAATGTGTGTCCTTCAGCTGATGGAGATCTTGAGCAGGCCTTGAGTCTCTGCCAAGGTGTCAGATTCCTGGGGAATAACATGGTCCAGGATCATCTACTCCATAGTCCAGTGTCCATATTGATACTCTGTATGTGCCAACAGAAAAGCTATATGCATACACAGGGAAGGGCGTGGGTCTGGTGCTGGCCTTGGACTTTTTTTTATATGATACAAATTAAACTATAGAAGGTGAATAATGAATTGAACTTTCATCCAAGTTATTCCACAATCAAGGTTTTATGTTGTATTGTTATAGTTAGCTATTTACTTGTTGCCTATTTATATAAATTGTAAGGTTTTAAAAATATTAAAAGTAAGTTTTTTCTTTTTTCTCATTTTTTTTTCTCCTTTCATACCCAAAACAGCTAAAATAACTAGAGATATGTGCAATACAGCATTGGGCAAAAGGAACCTGAAATTAAAGTCCTGTGTGAGGTTCCTAATTTCACTGTGCCCTTTGTCAAACCAAGAAAAAATGGAATAATAATTACCACCATTTCTGGTGGTACAGGCTGGTACAGATGTACGGGCTGGTACACATGTACAGGCTGGTGAAGATTGGGTGCAGAAGGGCTGGATTTATTCATGTCCTACATACACCCAGCCTTTGTCTGTCTCGTGGTAGACCATTGCTTGATGAAGCATCCACAACCACTCGTTTTACCAAGGGAAACATAGGAAAAAATTATTCCAGACACATTTTTACTGCTTCATTGTGGGTCTTATCTGTCTCCACACGGCTCTATCAGAAGACTACCTACTTACTGTCAAAAATAATTCCTTGTAACCTGGACTAAGATGCATTCACAAGATGCAAATGGGTATTTGTGGGATGCTACAATTACTGCTCTTTGTGTCTGATGACAGACAAGACACACATTGCTCCATGGAAATCCATTTATCACACTTGTTGCATGTGAGTTTATATAAAATTACTTTCAGTTACAAAAAAAAAAAAAAAAAAAAAAAAATTAGTCAGGCTAAGTACTAATTGCATGTCTTTTGACTTGTTTTTTCCCTACTTTTATATTGTTTACTCCAATAATACAGGCTACAGAGCTAACAAGGTACAAAAAGCTAAACACTCATTATTCCTTCTGACTACTTCTTTAAGCAGTAATCTTGTTACTCTTCTTAAACACTATTACTATTGTTACTGTTATTATAATTTTAAAAAATTAATTACCATAATAAAAATATAAAATATTTATATTGCCTTCAAAAGCCAGGAAATCATTTTAAAAAAAAAGAAAATAAATAAAATGAAAATAAAACCAGCAAAATTTGGCAGAAAGACTAAGAATTCTGTGGAAAGTATTTCTGAACATTTATTCGTTGACTTTTTTAATTAGCCCACTTTAATCTCTTTGGTCAACTCCTAATTCCTTATTCTTCTCTATTGGAACCACACACAAAGTAACTTTCATTCTTTGAGTTATTCTTTGTGCAGCATGTAAAAATCAGGAAAAAAAGCACAAGCCATAAACATTCTGAAAATAGAAATAAAATTTAGAATTAGGAAAATAAAAACTAGTCAGAACAAGTTTTGCCATGCATATTATTTTATGATGTCTATTTCTTTGAAGGAGGAAAGAAGCATAAACAAATTTATCATTCTGCAAGTTTTTTTTTCTTTGAACTAAGAGTAAATTGAGACTAACAAAGAGGGTATATTATTGCTTCATAGTGTTTTATTCAGTGTTTTACAATCCATTGAGAAATAATTTGATTGACCTCACAAACACTAAATGTAATTTTACTTTACCTGCACTGTAGTGATAGGCTATCTGCTATCCTTTGTGACCTTAAGGATTCACCTCTTCAGGTTCCTGTCAATTAACACTTTCCAGGGGCTCACAGACAGTCTGGCTTGGCTCTGATGTGCCTAATGTACAGGAGAGATGCTGAGTGGAGTGTTATTTATCTGTTGTGCAGAAGCTATCTAGGCTGAGATGAAAACAACCATTTGGGTTTTTATTCCCTCTGGTTTAACCAATTTGACTGAATGCCTCCTACTTATTTAAGTTCTCAAGCAAGTTTAACAGTTTCGTCCCCCATCTCAGACTTACAGTTATCCAAAAGTTGCCTCAGGTTTTTTAAGTGTTTGAAAAACTAAGTTGAATAGAGTATTTGATGTGAGTGAATAGGGCTACATGATGCTGTTTATACATTTTTTATTATTTTTTTTTGTTTTCCCCTTCAAATAGAATCTGGAAGAATACATACAAAGGAATCTGTGTTTTGACACTTGGTGTAATCCATATAGGGTCACTATGGTTTGAAGAAACCATGCCATTGTTTATAAGTCACAAGAGCAGGTATGAGCAGTACAGAGACCTCCCTTTGGACCACCCAAAATATCATCCAGATAGATGTGAGATCCAACATCTTGAAAGTCACCATAACTCTTGGCCAACATTTGAACAGACTAAGAAAGGATATTTAAGTTCTTAATTGTGCTGATTTTGGCTGGAGTAGAGTGAATTTTTTTCCCAGTGGCTGTGTTTTGTATTTGTGCTGAACACAGGGATGATAATACAGAGATGTTTTTGTTATTGCTGAGCAGGCAATAACAGGCATTATCTGCTTCTTGTACTGCCAGGCTGGGGGAGAGGCTGGGGGTGCTTGAGAGTTTGGGAGGAGACACAGCTGGAACAGGTGACCCAAACTGACCAGAGACGCATTCCAGAGGATGTGACATTATGCTTAGTTCATGCTCAGTTCATAAAGCAGAAGAAGAAGGAAGAGGGAGGGAAGGGGAGGGAGAGGGGGAGACACGACATTTGCAGTGATGGCATTTGTCATCCAAAGTCACTGGTAGGTGTGATGGGACCATGTTCTCCTGGAGAAGGCTGAACATCTGTCTACCCATTGGAAGCAGTGAATTCATTCCTTGTTTTGCTTTGGTTGTGTGTGTGGCTTTTGCTTTTTCAAACTGACTTTATCTCAATCCAAGAGAACCTTTTACCTCTCCAATTCTGTCCCTAATCTCATTGGTATGGGAGTGAGTGGGTGACCATGTGGTACTTCATTTCTGGCTGGGGTTAAACCATGACATTAATCTAGGATTGTTTACTGTTCTTATGTTATAGATGAGGACTTTTATTCTGTTGAAATCTAATACATTTTAAACTTCTCAAATATTGTTTTCTAAACGAGAATTTATTTTTATTGTACAAGATGAAAACCACAGTAGACTCTACATGTTCAATTTTCCACATGCCATTAATTTATCTAAATTCTTCTTTCTAATTCTTAAGACATATCTATTCTAAATCTAATGAATAGAAAAGATAATCCACCTTCTCTAAGATTGGGGTGTTAGTTTTAAATTTAATGCCTCTGAAATCTTGGTTAAATTTAGAACAGGAAAATTATGTTTAGGGCAATATTAATTATTACAATTGGTCATAGAAAATAGAGTTCTCAGGTTAATTGAAAATAAATGTGTACTGATGTGAAGAGAGTTTAAAAATTCTGGGTTTACATAGAAGATTAAAACAAAATACCTCAATCTTCAATAGCCCTATGAGTTCTAATTCAGAAGACGTGGATATTTTAAGTGATTGATTCTGCATTCTAAATTTGTGTCTATGAATAAGATTTTGGTCAAGAGGAATTCAGAATCCCAACTCTTGCTGAAAAGGAAAAGAAGGTTCCTAGATATACCTTTAAATCTATCCCTTAAGTTTTTTTAATGCCTCACAACATGGCAGATTCACTGACAACATTTTAAGCCTACAGCTTTTTAGAAACATATTTTTTCAGGTGAAAAAGAAAATAATTAGAGGAAAAAAATCCAGAAAAAATTATATTTGACTGCTTTTGCCCAGAGCTCTGCATTAATGGGCAATGCAAATATTACACACACTGATGTGTAGTACCAAATTTAACTGATGCAAAAGAGAAGAAATAGGAAGATAACAAGTGCTTGTTTAGCTGTATGGCCTGAAATTCTCTCAATATTGTCAGAGAAGTTTCTGAAATATATAATTGGAATAGATAGTTAAATAAATAACCGTTCGATGCCATGAAGTTTGAGTACATTAGAATTCAACTTTCCAATTTATAATCAATTCTAATTAGAGAGGGTTTTTGTGATTGGAATAATTAGACCAAAATTTCTATTTCTAATTGTTTCTTGGACCAAGGCTTATCCATTTAATCTGAAAATTTATTTCAAAGAGACAAAAAACCCTTTGCCCTTTACTACTGGTAACAATTATAATTGTGCAGTGACTTACCTGCTTTTTTATTTCGACAACATTGCTTTAAGGACACATTATTCATAGAGAAGGAGGCAACCTTTGAAGATGATAAGAGCCATGCAATGTGCTCAGTTCAAGTAGCAAAAATAGTACTTGTATTCAGTCTTCTTTCAAGTTTGATCTGCCTCTGAGAATCAGGAATGGTACAATAGAAATTAGTATGTGCATGAACTACCTACAAAAAGACTTTCTGCAAAGGTTTCCATCTCATCCTTCCCTCGCTCTCTTTTGTTCTCAGTGAACTTCTTTACAGGTTGTTGAATGTTATATATTAAAAATTTAAACCTTGCTCACTGAAATGAGGTGTATGAAATGAGTTCTCAGAGAAAGAAAAATTTGGTACATCTCTTTTACCATTTTATTCTTTTAGCCTACACACAATGTCCTATGGCAAACAGAACTGACCTACATGGGAATTTCAATGGGATTTAGGGATGGAGGGGACGAAGGAGAGAAGCAGCCCTTATTTCTGATCTTAACAGCAAAAATGAAGAAAAAATAGAAGAACCCTGATAGCTATGTAGATAGCTTAATTAAATCACCCCATAAAAGTGTAAACAGAATAGAAGGCCTTATGTGTCTTCTTGATTCAATGATACAATAGTCTTGTAGTTTGCTTATTTTCTCTTTCTTCCATTTGCTGTCCTGTGTTTATTTTATATTGCAGAGCATTTATTTTGCAAGAGGAACTTTTCCTCTTGTATCATTTTTCTCTTGTGGTATCATACTGTGCATGCTATGTTTATTCATGAACAGTGAAACACATTTTCTGGACACTAAGGAATGTATTGTTTTAGCCTGAGTTTCATGGGACTCTATGGACTTAAGTCCATTTCTGTACAAAATAATTTACTTAGGGGTATTTAAACATTCAAGTAAGTTAATTATGTGCTGAGGTGTTTGGTTTTAAATATATGAGTATTCTATTATATTTTTTCAGTTATTAAAATGATTTTTTAAATAAAATATGTACGGAATATACAGAGGTTGGTATAAAACCCTGTTTTATTATTAGATATGAGATATTCCATGCAACATGATTACATACAGTTTCAGAATGGACATATATAGGGAAATTCTGTATGTAAGAGTAAGTTCCAACATTAAGTTAAGAAAGGATGAAACTATAGCCAAGAAAGGACCAAAGTATAAATTCGTTGTACTATTTGAATGCTACTCATTTCTCAGCTAAGTAGATCCCCACACAAGCCTCATGAAGATGCCAGTCTAAACTATTGGTTTTTTCTTCCTTTCAGGATGTACCACAAGAAAGTTTAGTTACTTCATAGACCTAAAGAAAATTTAATTTCCTTGTTCTTCAGAGAATGGCAAAATTACATAGTTTTCAGATTTTAAACTGTACTTTCCCTGCAAATCTGATACACAATCAACCAGGAGCTCTCTAAAACTGCCCACGACACTCATTATGGAAGCTGGAAGTTTAGAGGTAGCTAACAGTCACTGCTTCTGCATACCTCCTTCATATGATCATATATTTTGGCGTCCTGTGTGGCTGATTAAGGCTATAGAGCAGCCAAAAATTCAAAACTACAGAGAGTTCAATGAGGAGCAGAAGAGTAGGTTTCAATCCAGGGCTTTTATCTCTGGATTTGCCCAAACAAAAGTAGGACAGATTTGCATCATCTTCAGTGTAATTGGCTTTTTATCAAAAATGATTTTAACACAAATATTGAGATTTTTGTTCCTGAAGCAGCATGATTGTTTGCATTTCCCCTTGAAGCAGGATGTAAGTGCAGATGCCATTCAGCTGGAATGCTGACAACCAGCTGAACTCCGAGGGCTGTGACCCCACTGAAACAATTCTTTATGCTGAGGAAGTGTGTGCAAACAGCTTCCAATGCAGAAAGCAGAAAATAAATGCTTTGTAACAAATATATATACCTTACAAGCTGTGATAAAAGCTAACCAGCCAAACAAACCAATTTTTCATTCAAATGATCATCCAAAAGTTTCCATCAGCATCTAGGACAAACACAGATTTATGAACATAAATAATACAACTAATATAAAACTTAAAGATGAGCGTGAAGGTCTCCACTGCATCATATAATATCAAATATTTGAGGTAAATTTAAAAGCTTGTTTGTCACATGCATTGTCTAAGCATGGACATAAAAAAGGTAGGATGGGGCTACTCTTCTCAC
This sequence comes from Cettia cetti, assembly GCA_013401135.1. Taxonomy (NCBI): domain Eukaryota; kingdom Metazoa; phylum Chordata; class Aves; order Passeriformes; family Sylviidae; genus Cettia; species Cettia cetti. The sequence goes on along the minus strand of VZUI01081378.1, from coordinate 27,749 downwards.
TCCTATCAGTGTCAGCAACACAAGCACAATCAGGGTTATGTTCCTGCTAAATTTCTCTGCAGTGTTGATGGCTTGAGAGAGAGGAAAGATAAGAAAAGAGTGAATTGGACAAAAGATATTTAATGTTGCTTGCTATGGCAACACAGCTGAAATAGGATGTATGCTATATAAACCAAGAAAAGTACACAGAGTGTGGTGTTGGAGTACAGTGGCCCAGATGTACTTTGTTGATTGTGACTTCACTTTACACTCTGAGGTGATAATAAGCAAGGTATTTGCAGAATAGAAGTGTACCTGAAAAATCATTAGTGCATCAAATCAGCTCAGTTCAGGGGCAGAGATGAACAAGAGCTAATATAGTCATGGTCTGAGCCAAAACATCTCTGAGTATTTTCTCTGGAGGAAGTAACCCTAAAATTTGCATCAACAGAGGAAGAATTAAAATGAATTTAATAAAAATTAATAGAGACTAATTCAAAATTATAAATTAAAAAAAGAACCTGCAGGAACAGCACATACACCACAAAGACCCTGACATCAGGTCACGTAGGCACAGACTCTATCCTCACTGTGCATATTTACTTTTTTAAGACCACTAGTTACTGATCTGGTGCACTCAAGGACAAATATAGTACAAGGGAGTAGCAGAAAGAAATCAAAAACAACTGAAAAGCCATGGGAAAAATATTTCATCAATTTATTATTCCTTTATAAAACACAGGCGCTCAGGTTACAGTATTACAAAAATTATATAGCAGAACTTGAGAAAGACACAAAATACAATCAGAGTTGAAGGACAGCTTCATTACAAGGAGCAATGCATTAATGTAATACTTCCAAGAGTGGAAGGAAGGCAACAGGGGAAGGAGTTGGTAACACACAGAGAATGAAAGGGTTAATGATGATGAATTGCAACTATTACCTAAAAAATTTAATAGCAGAACACCCAAGGGGCACACAAAGGAAATCGTCAGGTGTAAACTTTAAAACAAACAAAAAGAAACTTGTTTCACAAAACACGTAGTTAAAATGTAATGCCTACTGGATGCCAAACTGAAATGTGTTTGAAAAGACAGTAGGCAAATTCACAGAGAAAATTAATCAAAGTTTGCCAATCAGAATATTGCGCATTAAGCATCCAGGTCAGGAAGTCCATAAACTCATGATTTGTCACAAGATAGGGGGAATATAGTAGGGGTCAAAAAGATGGTATCTTGCTGGAAGTGTCATTGTACTTCTTTATTGTGCACTGCATTGAAGAATCAACTACTTGTCTTCCCTAAAACATTGCATAACTAAGGAGCTCTCTAAAACTGCCCACGACACTCATTATGGAAGCTGGTAGTTTAGAGGTAGCTAACAGTCACTGCTTCTGCATACCTCCTTCATATGATCATATATTTTGGCACTGCAGTCACTGCATATATCTGAAACAGCTCTACTATGGACTGTATTATTTTAGTATTATAAAATATGTGCAAACTTACCTAACTTCACTAATAAACCAGTTAAAATCTCTGTATTATGCAGAAATTACATCTCTTAGCATTCTAACTGAAAATGAATGCACACATTTTAACAGCCACAGGATAAAGCAGTCTCCTGGATAAGAAAGAAATAAAGAGATCATCAAATACACATTTTAATATACTACTAAGTTTTCGCCAAAAGTTTATGCCTGTACGTAAGGCTATTTTAAAAATAAGAATCTTGTAGATCTGACAAGAATTTTCTCATAAAGCAGGAATGATATTTATTCCAAAATGTGTCAGTTGGTTCACTTATTCAGTGATTATATTAGCTTCTGTAGTACTCTTGTTTAGCAAATATCTTGCTGTAAAGTAAAAATTTATTGGAAATACATACATGTAACTTTGTGTGGACTTGACCAATTCACTGCCTGGTAAACATTTTTCTAAACTTTTTTTAGATTTGTGGAGGTGATTATACACACAGGCAACAAAGACCTTAAATTATAAGTGTATCTACATGTGTGTAGATGTGTGCACAGATACTCATACAGACATGCCTTTTAAGACATTCTTTTTTTAGGTTCTTGAAGTTAAATATGGGCTTTAGTGCTTTTCTAAATGAGTACCATCAGTGCTTACAATCTTAATTAAAATCCTTACAGAAATACATACAAATTTTTGTCACAATAATGTTTATAAGAGGATATTTTTTGGAACACTGCCAAACATCCCAAGGAATTAAGACTCGAATATTGAATATGATTCAATCTTACTTTCTTTAATGCCTTGAGCTAAATCTCAATACCTGTAACAGTAGTATAACCAATGGTCCGTTGAGTTAATGAACCTGCAAGAAAATCTTGAGAGGAGGATTTGCTCCAGACTATGAGAAGATAGTCTAAATTTTGCACAAACTTCCAGTATCACAGAGCTTATATGTGCAAGAACAGTGTACATACAAGGACAGTATGTGTACATATATGTATCAGTGTGGAAGCCATACTATTTTTAAAGATCAAGTTGTTATTGTAACTTCCTCCGTATGGGTCTGAAATTGTACATAACAATTTACATGTAAATCCCTGATTTCCCTAATGAACCTTGATTTTTTGGCTACTAGGAACAACTAAGCTAGAAAAAATCAATCTCAATGCTCTGTCTTGATAAATCTTCCAAATGAATGCTGTAAACTGAAGCGTGGCTGCAATAAGACACAAATTTTATAGTTATTTTAGTGCCCTTGTTTATCATCTGGATAGAACTTCTGAAGAGTTTAGGAGACAGATTTATTCCTTGCTAGGTCTGAAATGCAGCTTGACATTATATAAGTAAAATTCCATTTACTTTATGCTCTTTTACCTCTGGCATGAAAGGGAAACAGTATGTTTGGGATGACTTCATAAGAGAATTCCACTAATGTTCTTGCTCTTATGCACAGAAGAGGTAGTGCATGGCCTCCAAGTGCTAAAAGTCATCTTAGAGTGACTGTGTAGATTCCACATGAATCTGCTGGGCAACACAACTGTCTCTCAATTTAGTGTTCCCTAGGTACCACAGGAGACACAGAGATATTTACAGGCTGCAAACCTTATTCCATTTCAAAATGGTTCCTCCATGAACACCAACAGTACTGAAAGAGCTTTAGCTCATTTGTCTACTAGAAAACACATGTAAGCACATATTTATCTATTGGTTTGGTCTGGGGCTTTTTTTTTTCCATAGAAGACAATGTCTATACAAAGCATTTACACTTTATACTGGCTAATGTTTATTCCTCAGTTTAAAAAGACGTGAATTTTCCCTTCCATGCCTTGAAACTTGCATCCTTCATAGAAAACAGGTCTTTGAGGTGACTGTTCATACTGCTCTCTTCACTCTCCTGAGAACTGGGCTCAAAAAAGTAGATATGGGAGGTTTTCAACATGCAGATACTAAGAATGTAGTGAGTTCTTTTCCAATCTATGTAATTTCTAAGTCTTCAACAAAAGTTCAATCAAAAAACACAGAACGTTACCAACTCTGTGATAATTTTCCTGTCATGCATGAGCATTTGTACAAAATAGAAAAGGAGCACTAACTTATGATGCTTTAACTACTGTAGTAGCTAATGGGCTTTGAAGGAAGCATAATGGGCTGAATACTGCTCTGCTATCCTTCTCCCTGTCCCCAGTGCCCTTGTCAGCTGCAGAGGTCTGCACAGCTGGTCTGAGAATGAGCAGGGCATTGCTGCTTTTTCCGCCCTCTGACTTGCTCTTCGGCTCTCCTGTGTGGGATTTGCATACAGCCTTTTGTGAATTCTATTCAAATACGTTTTAGGTACAGTAGAATTCTTTACAGCTTGTCAGGAATACACAACAAAGATGCCCTAATACCTAAAAGCTTCAATGGAATACAAAGGACTTGCCTTTGGGATGCCTGATTTAGTTTTCCTTTTAAGGAAAGTGTAACACAGTACATCATTCTAGCTGGCATCACACGGGATGTCTGTCAGAAGCTACCTTTTTCAACTGTCAACCCATCAAATTAATTGGTTTTCTCTGAACGTGGGTTGGGTGTTGACAGATTTTTTTTTTAATTTTAATTTTTTTTTTTTTTTTTTTTAATTTAACCTGCTGATATAGGACCTAGACGTTTGGAAGACAGAGTATAAAAATTTTGGAGAAGGACAAGACGGACATTACAATTACTGAAAAAGTAATCATGTTTATTTCCTTATGAGGTAAGTAAAACTATACTGAAATAGTAGAACAAATGCAGGCTTCTTGCCAACATACCACTCAGACTACAGTATAGCTCTTTTAAAACTTTGCCAAGTATTTTGGCACTGAAAAACTGCTGACAAATTAATATGTTTATGTGCTGCATACAGCATCTATTTTAGACTGTAGTACTGCACTAAACATATTTTCCCAAATACACTCAGTTTATCAGATTTTTTCCTCAGAGAGGTTTCCTTATGCACCTTAAACTATGCAAGAAGGTCTTTCTTTTGGCTGTTTTTTATAAGTATTTCAAATTAACAATTCATTATTCAATCCTTAGGGGTTTTGGACACTGTAACAATTGCATGTAATTTTGTTATACAACATATAATTTTATAAACTCTTTAGGCAACTGGAATCTTTAGGACCATGTTCATTATTGGATATACAAGAGTGGTGTTATAAAAGTGATGTTTTGCTTTCCTTGCTAGTTTAAAAATTTACCAGAAAAAAGGAGCTGTTACCAGTGTACCAACAAAACTGTATACATACAAATAAATACAAACATTTTACTTGTGTCCATATGTATATGCGCATACATATTTGTGTGAGTGCTTTTTATTCAAAGTGAAAGCACAAGAAAAAAAAATCTCATTTATGTTATGCAAAATTATATGTTCAACAAGAGGAAGGGAGATGAATGGGTAAACTTAGATACAACAAATACAGTGAGAACAATGCCCTTCTTTGATTGAATAACCCAGTAGTCACAGCCCCTATCCAGATTGCAGGAGGTGAATTCAATTTCTTCTTCTCTCTGTTGAAATTTGAAGCCAGTTCACCCAGGTCAAAAGATAGTTCTAAATGAGATGTTAAGGGGTACAAATATGGAAAGAGAAGCATTCATTTAGTCTACTCTCTTCATACTATTGCCAAATCTCTATTCTCTTCACACTTTCAATGTTCCAAAGTGTAGGATGTATATGTTGAACACATATCCTTCGGTGCTTTGGTATGTTTTCCCAGTGCCTTGAATAACTGCTAAAATGAAAATGAGGCTCCCTCATCATTGCCACCCTGGACAGCCCTTAACATGTGACAGTATGCATGGATCCAGATTGTCTGGACAGATAGAAGAAACAGGAGAGAGTTGAACTGTCTCCCAAGATAAATGGTATCATGAACTGAAGGCTTATAAAACACTTGTGAGCTTCCAGTCCCCCCAAGTTTAATTTGAAATGGGTTGATCTAATATAAATATTCTTTTATTTAATGAAAATGGCGTTTTTAATGAATAAGTTATTTATCAAAACATAAAAAATTTCATCCAAGACTGAAGATAATGTTCTTCAAGTGGATAAGCTCTTTTTCTTATGCCTAAAGTGACAAAGCATTATTACTATGCTAGAGATGAGGCTGATTTCCATTATTTAACATTTCTAAATTGTAAAGTTCAGAGTCTGCTTTGGATAATGCGGATAGCAGCACATTTTAGGTGCTCTCACAAGCAGTCCATGTAGACCGTGATTCAATGCAGTTAAGTGCCATGCTGTACCATCCCTTGTTGTAATGTCAGTAATTTTTACAGTGCTAACCTTCATTTAGACACTTACAAAGCAAAAAGAGGCAATGGACACTCTGTCCTCTAACTGTTATATTTAGGATGAGCAAAATACCTCGGTATTAAATGGTTGCACCAACATTCTGGCGGCTCCTGGTATGCCTACAACTGTCTGAATGACTTTAGCGAATAGGTATAGTACATGTGTTTGGAAAAGTTCAACAGGAAAAGACAATCAGTCTCTTTCCCCTGTTCCTCCAAGTCCTTGGAATTCTAAGTCAGAATGTTTTCCTTGTTTTGTTCCTGATTTGTCTTCCCATATCTGTCAAATTCCACCTAACAAAAATGTGTATCTGTGTCACACTAACTATTGCAATGAATCTTTGTGACATGAAGTTGTGCTTATAGGAGTGATAACATAATGTAAGATACAGTAAATGGAGCACTGAGGAAGACAACACTTTTAAGGTTCCTTTGTAACTGCCTGTTTACTCACAAGAGCAACTCGTGTTAATGTTGTAGCCTTAAAATGAAGCTTCATCCATGCACATAAAAACACATTTAAAACCAGTGAAAGAAGAGACCAACAAAAAGCTTGGAAACTCTGTGTTCTCTGAGGAATTGATAGGTAGAGAAGTCCAAATAAAGATATCAAGGAGGATCTAAAGTGCATGCTCAAACAGTCCTATATCAAACAGAAAAAAAAGAAAAAAAAAGAAAAAAAAAGAAGTGTTGCTGGAAAATCTTGAAGTAACTAATGATGAAAAAAAAAAATTAAACCAAAACCTAAAAGCTGGAAATTGATAAGAAAATAGAACTGGCTTGATTAGATCAATTCTATTAAAAGCTCAGAAAGACAATAAATGATTCAGTAGAGGTAATCTGCAGTTCAGGTTTACTCAGTAATCCACCGGAGACCTTTGTCAAAATCTTTTGACAAGCTAATTAAAAGGAGACAGCTATGCAGCACTGAGTATTTACCACTGTGAAATGAATCTTCAGGCTTCCATATCAATCTTTCCTTCTTAACAGTGCCACACTGACCTTTCTGGATGCCATAAATAAACTTCTCTTTCACCATTATAGCATCAGAGTTCCATATCATTTGACTGTACTTGGAGGGTTTTATGTTTATGTAAAAATATGGAGAAAATATTACATAGCCGGTGCTGTAAACAAATTATATAATCTGCATATTCATTCTATCTTTCAGATAATGAAAATAATTTAAAAAATGTAAAAGCCTATATAAAAGTCCAAATAATCAGAATATATTATTAGAACAGTTAATCCTCTTAAAGCACTATGATGATAATATATTTCTTTCAATATCAATTTACATTATGTTATAAATTATTCTTTATTTGACTGGGATAACATTATTTCTTAATATACTTTTTAAAAAGTTATTTAGAAAAAAAATTAAAATGTCCCAGGTTAAATCTTAACCCAATGCTTCACATTTGCTTTCAATTATAAAGATTTTAAATATTTTCATTCCCTCTCCAAAATTTTATGCTTTTTGATGGCATCCATTTCAGAAAGAATCTGTAAAACCCTTATCTGTTTTAGTCTGCTGCTGATACTGAGTGTATTTTTGGTACTTTTATCTGCAGCACATAAAATAATTGTTAGTCTGCATGATTTCCTCCACATTTCCAGATATTCTCTGTGTGAGTTGCTTTCTCTACTTGATAATTGTAGGTTTGTTTCAACTGTCCTTGATCAATACCATTTCTACAATGGAGGTAAGTTGATAACCAAGGCTCTAGTTACTACTGTGATTGACTCACTATTCAACTGTCCCTTTCCTGCATTTCACTTTGAACATTAACAGAGGCTTATTATGTTTGCATTAGAAATGTTTTTTTAAAATATGAAATATGATAAGATACTTTGATGATTTAAGCTAAAGTTGCATTTTAAAGCTGGGACAGATTAAAAAAACCCCAACAAACCAAAAAAACCCCAACAACCCTCTCCCCCCTAAATGTTTCAAGGGATATGTGCAGAATCTATAAAACTGTGTCTGGGTGCTGCTGCACTGGGGTTAGGGCCAATAAAATCCACAAAGAAAATTCTGTTCCTAAAAAGGAAGAAACAAAGGCAATACCTCCAGAGGGGACCGCATGTGGCAAGTGTTAGTTTTTCCAAAAGAGACCTACGACCTTGGCACTCCTTCAATAAGAAAGCTTTTATGTAGCACAGTTCACACCAGTATTTTGGAGGGAACAGATTAGGGTCAGCCCAGTTTCTTTCAGTTACCTGTTAGCTAGTGTTAAGTGACATGCAAATGGTGGTGTCTTATGGAGTTTGGGTAAGTATTGGTTTATGCCACATGCCTCCTAAGGTGGAGACAGTCCCATATTTAAACTAATGTAGAAGGACTCTGAAAAGAATAAAGAAATACAGTTGGTAGTTTTACTTTAATGGACCTTTCCATCAGGGTGTATGGTTCCCACACTGGCTTATTATTTTGGCCCAGTACTGAGCTTTTCAAGTTGATTTGTAGCAATATCGAGATTTAACCACAGTTGACAACTTAGACCCACACAACCACCCATTCATTTTCCCTGCACTGGGATGGGGGAGAGAATCTGGAGATCAAAAATGAAAAAAAAAAACAAACTTATGGATTGAGAAAAAGATAGTTTATTACACAAAGAAAAGCTTCACCCCCATGCAAAGCTAAACAAGGAATTCGTTCATCACTTCCCCTCAGCAGGCTGGCATTCAGCTATCCCAGGAAAGCAGGGTCCCATCATGCTTAACACTGACTTAAGAAGGCAAACTCAATCTCTTCAAATGTCCCCCTTCTTCTCTTTGTTCCCCCCACTTTATATACTGAGCATGAGGTCATATCATACGGAATATTCCTTTAATCAGCTGGCATCAGCTGTGCAGGTCATGTCCCTCCCAACTCCCTGTGTAACCCAGACTGCTTGCTGGGGTGGTAAGTGAGAAGCAGAAAAGACTTTTTGGCTCTGTGCAAGAGCTTCCCAGAAATAATGAAAGCATGCCTGTTTTATCAGCACTGTTTGCAGCACAAATCCAAAACACAGCTTCATACTAGTTACTCTGAGGACTATTAATTCTGCCCAGCCCAAACCACCACAGACAACATTTGTCCACTCTCTCAGTGCTAGATTAAAGCTCACAAGCTGGTTTTCTTCTGGATAATACCTAAACAGTTTGCATGTGCTCAGAGCATACCTCGGATGATTTTAGACCTAGGAGGCTGTTGTGGTTTAACCCCAGCCAGAAACTAAGCCCCACACAGCTGCTCACTCCACCAGCAGGATCAAGGAGTGAATCAGAATGGTAAAAGGTAGAGAACTTGCAGGTTGAGATATGCACTGTTTAATAGGAAAAGCAAAGGGTGCACACACAAGCAAAGCAAATCAAGGAACAAATTCACTGCTTCCCATGAGCAGGCGGCTCTTCAGCCATCACCATGAGAGAAGGGCCTCATCATGTGTAACAGTGACTTGGGAAGACAAATGACAACACTCCAAATGTCCTCCCCTTCTTCCTTCTTCCCCCCAGTTTAAGTACTGAGCATGATGTCACATGGTCTGGAATGTGCCTTTGGTCATTTTGGGTCACCTGTCCTGGCTGTGTCTCCTCCCAGTCTCCCATGCACACCCAGCCTCCTCCCAATCCTGGCAGTACAAAAAGGAGGAAAGGCGCTGGCCCTGCCCAGCAACAGCAAACACATCTCTGTATTATCATCACTGTGCTACTGATTCTTTAGTTTTGAGACACTACAGATGTGTTTGTGTATGCGTATTAGAAATTACACCAGTGGAATCTTTTTGTATTTTTATTGATTCCTTTTGAAAGGGTTTTCTCTTTTTTTACTATGTAAATGAACATATTTAAAGGAAATTCTTCTTTGCCTTCTTTGTATAAGGCCATGATATAATTCCAAGTGATTTACAAGCATACTCTTCCTGGTTACTTTCAGCCATCTTGATCTGGCATAATGTAACATTGCTGTGAAGATATCTGTGTACTTTGTATCAGCTTTCAAAATCACCAAAACAATGCCATTGTCATTTTAATTCCATGTGTCTATTTTAGACATTGTCAGTGTTACACAGATTCAAATTTTCATTTTGCAACCTTCTGGGCCTATTACCTAGTAATTGACTTAGATTTTTGCTTTCAGTTTTTGTCGACTGTAATTTTATCAGTATTTTAAGGATTATTTAACACATTCTTTTTAGGTGTGTGGAAAAATTAGAACATTCTTATCATAGTGAGACATCGTGACTTGATACGCAGCTCTGTGAACCACAGAGCATTCCCTGAATTTCTCCATCCGGCAGGGGAAAATAAATAAAAAATGAATATACTTCTTATAGAAACTGGAGCCTGTCCTTTAGCTATATACTTGCACTCCTTATTAATGCCAAGGAAATTAAGTTCATCATTGTCCTACTCCCCTTTTTCTTCAGATGGTGCTCGAAGATGCTTCCAGAGAGGCTTCATCTCACAGTGTTGAGACAAAGTAGGCAGCATACTACTACTGGTTCAAGGACTGTAATTCATTAACCATATCTCACATCCCAGACTATGATCAGGTCTCATGTCTTACTGTCAAAAAATCATTAACTGATTTATCCCACACAAGTTCTTTTGCCTGCTAAGCCAGAAAATGTACATAGTTTCAACAAATCATCTAAGAGTGGGGATCTTCTCTAGGAAATTTTATGTTCTAAGAGTTTAATTAAAATGGCAGCTGATTATTTTCACTATTTCTGTGCTTAATGGAGAGGACTAAGAAATCTTAGAGTGCAAATCCTAAAATCCACCTTGCATATCTGTTTTAAAAGGGATAAATTCTCCTGGAAATGTCTCTCTCTTTCTGCAGACAGAACATAGATACTGAGGACAGTGTTAGTCTAATGCCTATCAGCCACTAAAAAGTTTGTTGACTAGATTCAAGGTAATTACACAATATTCTCTGTATAAAAAGTTTAAGAAATAAAGAGATCCAAGGAGGGAATTGGCCTAAGACATTGCATCTGTGAGGTGAAGTGTCTTTTGGAAATGCTTTCTCTGGTTAGTGTAAAGGAAGAGTAGCTTTGACTACTTAATGCAAACAACTTACAGATGTTTTAATACTTGTGAAATGAGTACTCTGGTACATGAATTCCTTACCTAATAGCACTTATGCCTATGGGTAAGAGATTTATGAAACACAAGTGCCCACTTTTTGAATTTATTCAGGGTTAAGCCGAAGAGCCATATCCATGTACATTAGCTAAATGTACACATAGTGGTGTAATGTCCAGCACAGCTTTTCTCTCTACAGTGGATACCCACAAATATTATAATTGATCAAAAAATTATCATAATCTCCAGGTTTTGGCATAGATGACATCTCAATGATTTTCTGTGACAGTGAATTTCCTTAGCTGATCACACATTGCTTTAAAAAAATTTAAGTCCTTATAATTGTGTTCCGTTCTACTGACTTTTAATTACATTGAAAGACTCCCTGTGTTATGGAACCACTATGCATCATGCCACTGCTACTCCGTTACAAGATAATGATGAGGGACTTTTCAGTTCTAATTTTTTAGTGCCTTGACTAAGTACAGTTTGGCATTAAATAATGTTAGGCTTTATAAGTTCTAATCAAATGTTAATTCTGCCATGATTATTGCTGGACGCCTTCATGGCTCATCTTCAGATTTTTCATTTGGTACTCTGATTTCAGGCATCTAAAAGTGAAAACACTAAATTCAGCACAATACTTGGCACATCTATATAGTTCCTAATATGAACAAGTATTTTTTTAAAATGGGTCACTCCATGCAAAGATGTTTTTCTAGGCTAATACTAGACACACATACAATCATACTCTCTTGAGATTAATACTATTTTTCCTTTACAAATTGGCAAGGTATATAGATCTTAAAACTATAATAATGTTTTTGTTGTTTTTCTCCTTGATAATTGTTACTTGATAATTTGAGATTTAGTTCAAAATTATAATTGCATTTCTCCATAAATTATTTTGGTGAGAATTGCCAAGATTTGGTTTCTTCCAGGGTACTCTTATAGAGGTAAGTGGAAATTATTTCACATTTTAAAGACTAATTTGAAGGTAAGAATCATTACTGACTTTTTTGTAAAATATCTAATTTTAAATATCTTACCTTTAAAGAAGTATAAGGAAGGTTGAGCTCCCCTTTTTTGATCATATTTCATTTTCTATGTCACAGCTTTGCCTCCTTAGTTCCCTTTCTCTACAGTAAATCTGATTGTAAAGCAAAACTATAAATAATCAGCACTAAAATGGTCACTGGTCCTTATCTTGACATATTTTCCCAGGTTATTAAAAATCCTTTAGGTGACTATATAGGTGCTTTTGCCTTATTTTCAAAGCACTGTTGCTTAGCTTTTATTTTGAGTGTGCAGTTGTTTTTTTTCTTTTTATTCTTCTGTCTATATGCTTTCCCCCCCAACTTTCACAATCAAAGCAAGACACAATCTACTTACCAGGGTTGTTTGGGCAAGTTAGTGTTATTTCAAAAATGTAAGATAAACCCCTGAGTTTCCAGAGTTCTTTCGATGTGGAAAAATATAATTTCTGGCTTTTGGTCTTTTAATGTAGGACTTGAGCTTATAAGAGTATTCTGGGGGTCCTGGCCTATAGTTTGCAGGACAGGGGAAAAAGACTTTACGTTCCTCTTCTGGACTACAAATCCAAGCATATTTTTTCCTGAAATTTCAGATTACGGCGTTCAACTGTTTCCAATTAACCAGCTATGCCCCTCCAGTCTTCTGTTTCTTTATAGTCAAGCCCTGTCATTTTCTCAGTCAAGTCAACTTAAGTTTTTTAATTTCAGAAGATTAAGACCCATAGTATTGAGACAAATGTTAACGTAAAGCCTGTAGTGTTAAATCCTGGGAGATTGTGACCACAAAATCACTCACAGGAGATATTTGGCACTCAGGGATAGTGTTCAGCATCTTAATGAAGTACATAAGCCCTCATCACACAAAAGCCAATATTTGCACCTAGTTTTCACAAGAGAAATTGATTTTGTAGAGTTGAATCTGCAAGTAAAACTGTTTCTGCTAGAACTCATGCTGGAAAAAGATTCCAGAGTTAGTTTTGGCATTTGTCCCTTTGTTTAGTTTTGTTTGTTTCTTGGGAGGTTGATTGTTTATTTGTTTGTTTAGGTTTGGTTTGTTTGGTTGGTTTGGTCTGATTTGAGTTTGGATGTTTAAATTGTTTGATTTTCCTGGATTATATATATAGGCACACTCTTGGCAGGGTTCTCCAAGAAAGTGTGTTTTCCCATCAAGCAACTGCATCTGCAACGATGCCAACAGGCATTGCAGAATAGTTTAGAGGCTGAACTATTGTAGCACCTTCCTCTGCTTGACCAGTCTTTCAGTATTTGTGCAAGATTATCTTCTTACAAGCAAGATACAAAGCCAGTGTTATATAAAAGGCCTAGCACACAATGCAAATGATGAAATGATGAAGTTGTGGAAAATGACAAGTGGTAGATGTGTGTGCATGTGTGTGTGCTAATGTAGAAAATTTGACTTCTGAATTCTCAAGTACAGACCTCCTACTTGGTAACTGCACCTTGTGTAGACTGACTGCAAACTTGGACTGAAAAAATACATAATGAACCCACTAATTAGTAAAGAGACATGAGACAGAATCACAGATGAGAAGGATGATCAATCATTATTCCTCTGTCTAATGCAGTCTAATGTAGTTAGGAAAACAAAGTCCTTGGTGCTGTAAAGAGAGTCCTTGAGAGGAGCTGGTCTCAGAAAGAATAAAGGGGCCTGGAAGGAAGGTGCTGAAGGCTGTGGGTGGAGGAAGGATCCTGCAAATGAAGGAAGATTCTGAAGATGAGATGCATGGAGACAAATGACTGTGGATGTTTAAGACCTTGGTCCGTGACACCTGAGATAGGAAACTGAACAGTGGCATGGCAGGAGCCCTCATGGCTTTCTGCCCAGCCATCCAAAACCAGCAGTAACTTTCCTGCAGGTTGCAGGGAAGGTGAAATATAACACAGCAGGTGTGAGTGAGTGTGTAAAGTTCTCGTCTAGTTGGCTCCTAAGTAAACACCAATATTCAGACCTCTTGCAGATGACTTTTACTCTGGACTTTTATGTGTGACAAAAGCACAAAATTATTGACCTGTAAATTTGTTGAATGGTGCAAGTAAAAAGAGATTTTGATCAAATCGAATGAAGTCTCATATAAAGAGAAAATGCCTTCCTTTTTTATTTAATAAAGAAAATCTATGAGATCAGCAGAGGTCTCTCTCTTATTTTCTCTTACTCTGGATACTATGTCAGCATGCTGTTCCTTTTCTTAGCTACTTCCAAATGCAAAATCAAAGGAGTATATTTTTAACTGAATCTTTCCAATGAAGATCTGAGGCTTGAATAAGTTGCTCATCTCTGGGAAAATTAAGCAGTATTTTACTAGCTCTTAAGAGATTTTGACTATATTAAAGTTTCATGTCATCTGGATCAATGTTATTGGGACAATTTTTACCCATATAGATTCCTTTTTGGGAAGATTAGATAGCTACATTTATGTGTGGGATTTCTGTGTGGTCTCTGAATTCAGTGAAATGTCTGATTCTGCAGAGTAGAAGCAGATTTGGAGACAACTGCTTTATCTATTTGAACACTCATCAAATGGAATTAAGGTAATGTTCATCTTATAAATAGACAATAAGTCTATACTTCTTTGGTTAATGTATGAAAATATTTTGCTCCCTAATACCAAAAGAAGAATTCTTGACCCTTACTCTAAATCTTGCTCATCTTAATTATGTCAATGAAGTGTCAATGACAAAGTAGTAAAAGATCCATAAGCTCCAGTCTCCTCAGATTTCTCTGTGTGATAGCAGTCTGTCAGGCCACCCTCTTATCTTAGATCAATGGAAGTTCTTTTCCTAATAATAAATCCTTTGGAATTTCACACTAAAATTCCACTCCTGTACATCCTGTACAGTCACTACTGTAAATCCTGTTCAATATATAGGGAAAAACTGTTCAATATATAGGGAAAAATAAGAACACACTTAGCAAATATGTCATTTTAAGCTGCTCAAAATACCATATGACATGAAAAGATGACCTTCATAACCACACAGAAAGCATAACATCGATGGGAGCGCTAGAGATGGTGATGTTTAGAATACATTTTAGTTAGAGTTCCTGTGTAAACTGTCAATGGAAAACTGTGGATTTTAGTCTTCCAGGTGCTTCTAAGACACATGAAATCATTTCATAAGTTATCTACATTAGATCATTTTGTGTGGTTGTAGGTCCTATTGTCAAAGTCTTGTAGACCTAAATAACGAGACTGTTGGATTTCCTTCAACCAGGTATAGTGTCAAATTGTTTCACAACAGAAGGAAGAAGGCAATACAGAAATGTTTGGTTTTGGTCTTATTTGTGTTGAACATGCATGCATATATTTTTGAACCAAAAATAGATTGCCCATGCCACAATCTATAAACAAATTTACTTTGATTTTTATAATTCATGAGAATATTTCTTAGAATTTTTTACTCTTCTCTTGAAACCAAGAGGAATTCTTGAAACCATACTGATATGGACTTCATTCATAGCCACTGGCTTGACCAGCCAGCTATGATGCCAACATGTGGTAGTAACTCTGCAAACCAGACCAATATCTCCATGCTAAGAAAAGGGGGGAAAAAATATCAAGACCTTAAATTAAAAAAAGAGAAAGGATTAAAGTTATAGCTAGAAAAGTGCATTTTTCATGCACATAGCACATGCTTATATATATAAATTTATTGTTTTGCCTCTGCTTGTGGTTCTTCAAGTTTTAGTCTTGGTGCTGCTTGGAAGCTATTTGGCTTGTACAAATGTAAAGTAATAAGCATGTAGGCTAATTCTTCATGGAGATATTATATACCAGAGAATGCTGACAATACATAGGAATCAATCCTTCAGCAAAATTTTAGAATGGAGACATTGAAAAAACTAGCCAACCTATAACAATTGCTGCACATGCAGTTACTTTCCAGGAAAGTGACAGGAGAACTTTAAAATTTAAACTCAGCAAATAGCTAATAAGTCTTTCCGATGAATAATTTTTCAGAGAAAAGAGCCTGAAGCAAGCTCTGGGTGGCCTGTGAAATGATAATTAAACAGACTTACTTGTCAACTATCCTAATCTAATATCTTACCTGCTCCAAATACTTACCTCCTTCTGAGAGATTAGGGTCCTGATTAAGCAAACACTTAAGTATCTGCTTGATTTTAACTTGAGTATGTGCTCTATGAGAGCATATAATCTGGGTATTTCTTCCTCCATCCTTCTCCCTGATTATCCATCTATTTGAAAAACAGGGAGAAAAAATATAATATTGTGGTCATCTTTTTCATATCACATTCAATTTCAATTTTCAACAATCAAGTACCTTAACTAGACAGCTTGCTTTCATCTCAGAGGGATGAAAAGATACATGAAAGGAGATGAACAGATGGGAAATTTTAAGCTATTGAGATGTGTTTGTAAAATTTTAAATACTCTTTCTTTTAAAACAAGAAAAAGGAATGATAATATTTTATATATTAATCTAGTAGCAGACAAATTTTCCTTTGAAATGAGAAATGTGGTTTAATTGTCAGACTAGGGATTTTCATATTTGGGTCCTCCATCTCAAAAGATAAAGCTTCATGAAAGTTGTCCTGTAAATTATTATTATAAGAACATTTTCACACTTGTTGGTATGGGAATATGTGTGTTTCAATTAAATGACAGTTATACTACCAAAAAATAATTACAGGTAGAACATTGCTGCATGTTAGAGGAGATTATCATCTGTAGAAAGATGATCAGCTCAATAGAAAAGAGAAAGACAGAACTTAAAAGTCTCTCCTGCCAAAGTCATCTCTGAAGTGAGGCATTTATTTTCTTGTTTTGCCAGGAAAAAAAAGAAGAGAATTTCTAAATGGATAAACAAAGAAAAAGGTAAAGTGAGAAACTGAAGACCAAGAAATAGGATAGCGGGCAAATTAGCTAGCTGGGAAAAGGATATTTGGAAAGAAGTATGAATTTAGATGTTTTCAGTATAGTTTTTGGTCTCTGTTTGAATAATTGGATTGTCTGCTCTGCCTACAGTCCCTTTCCCAAAAGGTATCAAGCTGAAAGAGGGGAAAGGTGCCCAAGACGTAGAGACTAGGTAAAAATAACCATGTTTCTGACCTTGGGCAAAATAAAAGTAAATTGTGTTGAATTCTGTCACAGGGGAAAACCAGTCAGCTTGCATGGTTCAAACCACATTAGGATTGGAACAGTTCATTGATTTATGAACATGTTAACAAAGATCAATACCAGCACAAGTGATAAATCACGATACTAGACAGTTACAAAGTGTTAAGCAGCTACTCATTTCCCTGTAACTAATTCCCAGGAGGACACACCACAGGCACACCCCCAGCCACACTCTGCTTCCAACCCCTGGATCACAAACACTCCCTTTGCTGGAGCAGCACATGGAGAGGCTGGCAGAAGTTGTGTGTTGCTGCTGTCCATCTGCCTCCGAGGTCTGCTCTGCCCCACAACTGCTCCTGCTGGCTTCATGCCTGTTTTCCAGCTGGTTCCCTCACTATTCCTGTTTCTGGTCCCAGGCCCACAGTGCACATGTGCTTTGTGCACACTCACAATGTTGCTGTAACAGCTGGGGACACTGGGGCCACTGGGTTTCCCCAAGTAGGAGTCATGTGAGCACCTCCACAAATCTCTTATGTTTTCCAGCAATCACTCTATCAACAGTTTTCTACCAGAGATTTTGAGGCTCTGGTATCTCTATGATCTCTGAAATTTTATGAGATGAAATTGAACAAGCTACTTGATGCAACTAATATACACTAGTTATTTCTGGAAATACATGCACTTAAAATTAAAATTATGTGATGTCCATTAGGGAAAATATTCCTGAGTCCACAGACTCTAAGCTGTGAACATCCAGACATTTGATTTTATCAGAATTTGTCTCAGCATTTTATACAGTAGAGATTAATGAACCTGAGCAGTGTATTAAATTTTATTCTCTGTAGAATCATCTCCAACACAATCCCATAGCACAGATATATAATGTAACTGATACCACTGTCCACTGCTGGAAAAATTTAGTAGCATTTTTTTTTTTTAATATTGCTTTCTAGACTTGAACTTAATCAAGAATTTGGTCAATTTGAAGCGTTTGTTACTCAAGTATTTAAAATGGCCAAATTAATAGCAAAAGAAAAGGAAGACATGTTATTTTAGACATTACAACAGCTACAAATAATATCAATTTATACAAAAGTATTAATTCATCATTATCAGCTAAATAATATAGTTTTAAAGTTCAGTGCAAGTGCATTACTGATCCAACTGTTCAAACAAATCTTGCACAAATTCCACCTCATTAATAGATTTTTATAGGAGGGCATCCCAATTTAATTGAAGTTATCTAATTGAAAATATACTTGTTTTTATTTTCTGTTGAGTGGATATTTTGTTTTTAATATGCCCCCTGAAGTATTGAAACCAGAGCTGTCATTTGGATGATTTGCTTTACTGCATAAGTGAGACATTTACTCCTGTGAAGGTATTACTTACATATATACGTATCTAAAAATTACAACATTGAGTCTAAGTTGATCAGCTTGTAGTCCCTCTATATTTTATGGGAAAATTGATACACTTTGCTCTAAATGAGTGTTCCAAATAAGAAGATGAATTCCATCTTTCTCTCTACTGGCTGAAAAAAAAAGGAATGGCTGAATGGCTAATTTGATCAGTCTCTTCATCTTTGGGCAGCTCAAGTAATGGCAATGCTTCTTGCAGGACATGAATTTCCACTTTGGGCTCTTTGTACTTTTTATTTCTACTGTCCAAATCCAGGTAATCTGTCTTTTCTGTCTCAAAAACTGCTCTCTTCTATTTTACTGACATCCTAGTTGTGTCTGGAATAAAAGCTTACCCATGAAAACTTTTGAAAAGTAGGCTATAAATATGTAAAGTTCTTTAACTTTAGGCTGAGTAACATTACGCTGCCCACCACATAACTTTATCTTTCTTCTGTTGAATGCTAATTTTCTTCATGAAAATGCTAAACTGAAATCTGAATCTACATATGTATTTTAGAGATCTTTACCGTCTCTTTGCTTTTTAACATCAGCCAGTCTAGCATAAGCAGACCCTATATGCTGAATAAATGATGAGCAAAACAGGTGTTTTCCAAAAGCTGCTACTAGTAGTGCTTAAAGTACATGGATAGTGTTTAGATTCAGTTTATCACTTTGAGCCTAACAGCGTTCATGAAGACCTCATTTTGCTTTACACATGTATTTTCTCACTTTACCCCAAATGTAGTTTCCAATTCTGTCTTAAATAACTCTGATTCTATTGTTTTCCCTGACGGTATGTTCAAATATTTTCCAAAATGGTAATGGGTGATTAATATCAGCCACTGCACAGTTAAAATGTGTGCATCTACTGGGCAATAGGCAGTAACAAAACTCACATAAAAACCGCTGTGAATCTGTGACTACAAGACCTCTTGTGCACTGTAGTAGGTTAGTTCTGAGAAATACATATTTTCCAAACTACATCAACAGTTTGCTGTCTAACTTCCATCACAATTCACCAAGTCTCCAAATAACATCATTTTCATAAGAGTTAATTGATTGTAGGATGTTTGGTGTGTTTTAGAACAAGGCTTGCCAGCTAATCCAAAAACAGGTCTAGGACCTCTATGTCAGATATGTTGGGACCATTTCCCAAAAACGAGGGATTCACATGCAAAATGCTCACTGTGGAACCTGACTGCAGACGTGTTGTTCCAACTTGGAAACGAGCCCTTGCTCATTCATGGAAAATTATGTTGAATGGTACAGAATAACCTCTGGGTCCTATCCATCCCCCTCTGGGGTACTGCAAAAAAATACCCTTATCCTGGCCAGAACTAGGGCACAAGGTTTAGGAAGAACATATACGAACCACAGAAATATGGGGAACATAACTATAAGCTAACTTCACAGATTTGGTGAGGAGATACAATCCTTTGCTTTCTGTCACTTCTGAAACATTTTTGCTTTCTAATTGTTTCTATAAGTTAAAATGTAAAAAGCTGTTACTCAAATATCAGAACCACCAAACTTCCTTTTCAACATTATATTTTGACATTTGATAAAATAATAAGAGATTAACAGACTTTAATGAACAGATTGTCATCTTCTCTGAATAGAGCTGGTTTCAACTGTTGCAAACAATCTATTTGATGAATCTTTCAATTTTATTTATATTTGGTTTCCCAATTGTTTATGAAGAGAGTTTGATTTTCATAAATTTGTTCATTTTTCATTCCTGGATTACCTGAATAGTTTATGAAAATAATGAGTTACAGTAGAACATTTTTATTATAATAGTTTTGGTCCATAGAAGGAACATTCAAATGTATTGCATATTTAAATAATCAGTTTAGTTTGTAAAAATAGTATTTTCTTAGTGTATGATAGATTACATATTTTAAGATGAGATCTGTGCAGTCAGAGTAATTTTTCTTCCCTGAGAGTCAGCCAAATATCTTTCCTTTCTAAACTGATGAGTTTGATAAAATGCTAGGCAGAAGTGGCTTAAACTAAGGCAGCAGGCAGGTCTCCATGGCACCCAGCTATTTACATAGACATAAGTATTTGCATAAATGGACAAGGTGGGAGAAAAAGGTGAAGTCCAAGGATGCTTATCACAATTATTGTTTCTCATTATAGACTAAATGAAATTGAGTCCATCATTAACTTCGTGGGTTGTTCCTGCTGTTTATGTCTGATTACAACAGCAGATTTTGTTTCATGGGTTTACCTGGGAACAAAAACTTTTCAGCATACTGCAAGTTTTCACTTGTATTTGCTTTATATTTTAACCAGTGCTGCTCTCCTTGTACTTGTATTCTGTCTTCCACAGCCTTGCTGCTCTTGGGGTGTGTTGCCAATATTCAGAGTCAAGAGTAGCTGCCATCTTAACTTTTAACTTGCCTTCACAGGGGAAACTCCTGTTTCAGTGCTAACTCCATAACGTTCTACTTTCTCAAACCCTCTGGTCGGTTTTTTCTAAGTTAATTTCTTGTAGCAGAGCAAAAAGATGAGAAGTTTCCTTTCCTTGCTATCATCTCTCTGGTCAACTTAGGTTTCTGACCTTTTTCCCTTTTATGCTCCTTCTACCAGATTTTTCTGTACCAGTAGTTGATCCTGGTCCAGTGATTTTCTGCACTGAAACCTGGAGTCTGAGTTAGTCCAGAGCATGTTCTTTATCTATGAACCACTGGTAGCTTTTCTTCTTGTTATTCTTCTTTGACCTCTCTTTCTCATTAGTTTTTGTCTTTTGACCTGATTTCTCCTTGTATTTATGTTCTTTGCTCTTCTTCCATTTCTACCACTCCATTCCAGATGGATGGAAGTTGTTGGTCTCCCAAGTCCTCTACTCACAAGAGGAAGATTTTTTTTATTTTTTTTTTTATTGATCTATGACTCTTTAGCCAAAATTACCCAAAAAATCTGCTATTGTTCTATTCACAACCCGGTTGTCTAAAGGCAACCTTGTCATTGTCATGTGTGCAGAACCCTAATAAAATTATTTTGACACACAGCCACCAGTTGCTTCTCTGTTACACTTATTTTATTCTGCTCTTGCGTAGTTTAGAATTTGATAGAAAAATTCTTTTCCACCCTTCCAGGAAACAGCTTTAGATATCAATTCTGGGTTTCACTGATCCTGGGAACTGGCAAAAGGAAAAAAAGAGGCAAGGAAAATGAAAGAAATAATAAATGTTTGTTGAAATAAAAAAACCTGTAGCTATATTTATTTGACCAGTAATTTAAGCTAGGAGATCTGTTGGATGTAACTGGTTTTCCATCTGTGTTCATCTTGCTTGGATTTTCTCATGTGCTAGTGTTTGTTCCAGTGGGACCATGGCACAGAGGAACTGAGGGGATGGTGTCTTCTTGCACCTTGGCCTGACAGGCGTGCATATGTACTTTGTCAAAAGCTGAGGTGCAGCTTTTTCCCCTTGAGTGATAAATTTGGTAAGATAAGCAGCTTTTACAGCACATCTTTCCTCAGCGTTCTCTAACAGGATTTGTTTCCACTAAGATATTTCTTAGATCTCTGAGAAAAGCTTAAAAACCCAGGCTGAAAATTTAGGGCAGATTCAGCATCAGTATTTTGTGAATGGTATAGATAATTCTAATGTAAGTTATGCTTCTTTTGTGTGGAGATCTGAAATCTTTTACCCAGGAAACTATTTTGTTTTCTCTTTCTTTCCCATTGTCTTACTTGGAAGAGAAATATAATTACCATTACAAGACCACACAAGCACAATCAAACAGATAAACCTTTATTAAAACTTCAGATTTAATCTGAACATTTGGAAAGTACCCCTGCTAGACATTAATTTTGTCAATGACACTTCTGAATATGAGACACCAAGCTAAACATAGATACACTCTAACACAAATAAATTTATTTTTATTTTCTGTTTTTTAACAATAAATTACTGTCTGAGAAAACTGATGTAAAAACACTCCACCATCTCCTTCTAGTTAGGTTTTTTTTTCTTATTCAATCTGTTCTGTTGAAGAAGTGTACATGTGCTTGACTTAGTTATCATGTGTGATGCAGTGAATTCTCCTTTTGCTCCAGTGAGATATGTGAACTGTATTTCTTTCTCAGATGTTATTTCTTTCTCAAATGCTTCTCAAAAGAGAAGCTGTTATATGAAGGGAACCACCCTTTTATGTATAAATTCCTGAGATGACAATATAGCTCAACATCGTTTTTTGGTACTCCATAGCAGACAGAAATCTAGAAACCCAAGCTTATCCTCATAAAATTTTTCTAGATCAAGAGCAGGATATTCTGGGAGAGAGGGGAAAGAAAAAAAAACAATTGAAAAAACAGTTAGGAGGTAATAAGACCTGTTTATTTAATTTAAAAATCTGTTGTTATTTTTAAAAATTCAATAATCCATATTTCATTCAAGTACCCAACTCTGAATTATTTGAAAATTAAGAGGAATGTATTTTTTTATCTTGGATTAATTTTGAATGCTTTGAAATTGACAACATAATAATTTATTGTCATTAAAGTTTATTGTCAACTGCTCTAAGCCTCAGCTTTCTCTAAGCCACTTCAGTGGGACTGTTCATGCCTCTGCCATTCACAGAGATACTGCTGGGTCAAATAAATACTGCCTCAATAATAGTTTTGAAAATTTACTAAGAATAGGTTTTTACCCAATGTCTTGTTTAAGTTTTGAGATTGCAAAGACAACTTTTCAAGTCTTCTTTTTAAAATAGCAACAGTGATGCCTCCCTTCAGCTTGGGAAAAAAGTTTGACATTTATTTCATAAAGTACTTTGATAACACATCAGGTTTATGGGAAAAGATTTTTTACTTTCTTTGATGATACTTTTAAAAAAATCTAAATCGCCTTTATTAATAGAACTCTATCTAAGTTTGCTGGACAATTTCAAGACCAATAAATTTCATTTTTTTAAAGAGATCTTTTGTGTACAACTTACTTTACAGTGTGATTTATCAAAATAGATTATTGAAAAAAAATACGTATCCGAATAGGAATCTTGATGTATAATCAGCATTTACACAGTAGAAACATTGTAGGTTATAAGTGAGGATATAAGGCAACACTTGTACTAAGCCAAATGGTCTTTAGAGAAAACCAGAACTTCCAAGCTCCTTGAAATAGATCTCTTTGTAGAAAAATAGCTAAGATTTTCTTCAACCAAGATAAACACTACTCAATGGACAGCATTCATAAAGAGAGGAGAAAACAAACAAAAAAGAGAACTCCAGATCTAACCAGATTTGATAAATCTGGCCCTTAAAACATCTTGGTTTTCAATTTTTTTTGTCTTGCTTCTTTGTTCCTTTTTCAGTCCCTTTTTCTCTCTGCTCTTTGCAAAAGCTATTGTTTTTGTAGGTTTCTGCCCTGAAAGAATGTGAGATTCTTGTGCAGAACGGATTATACAAGAGTATTTGCTGTATACACAGCAGATTTACAAATTTTCCATTAATGCTGTTGTGCTGAAATTAGCAATTTCCATATGAGCAAGCTGAATCTATATTGTGTTCCTGTACTTGATCACTGACACAATTAATTTCCAAACAGGTAGTGGAATATAAAAAACCGAAACAAGTAACCCAGAAAAGAAGGAAATAAGGTACAAAGGGAAAGAAAATAATGAAGAGAAGATATTGTTTAAAAAAAATCCTTTTCAAACAGTTTAATATTTTTATCAGCAACAAAAAAGATTGAAAATGGTGAATTTCTTTGTGAAAACTACTGGTGTTTTTAGCAGAGTTCACCCAAATTTGTCTACAATGCTGTACTGTCCAGAGTACAAGGCAGAGAATGGGACAATCCATTCTGCCCAATCTCTTTCACAGA
Source organism: Cettia cetti (assembly GCA_013401135.1). Taxonomy (NCBI): domain Eukaryota; kingdom Metazoa; phylum Chordata; class Aves; order Passeriformes; family Sylviidae; genus Cettia; species Cettia cetti. Next base: position 3,520 of record VZUI01081378.1, on the reverse strand, counting down.
GTACAGGAAAGACAAGATGGAGCTGGGGCTTTTTTTTTCTTTTACCCTTATTCTCTCACAGGCCACACATTTGGGATATAGAAAGCTGCTGTACCACTCCAGGTACTTTCTCTTTCCAAAGTAATCTCTCTGTTCTGCCTTTGCTCAGTTTGCATCATCAGGCAGTCAACACTGAGCTCAATCTCTGTGATCCCCTGCAACTGAATTACCTTCCCTAAAAGGCTGATATGAGCTTTCAAACAGTCCACAAAGCTTTCACCATTTATACAACTATGAAATACTATCACCAGAGTAGTTTCAAAAAATTACCTGACCTGGAATACTTGGGGAGATTTTGCATAGCTTAGCTGGTTATCTCGTCAAGAGAGATGTTGTGAAGCATACCAATAATTAACACAATCAATGAATTATTGCTTTGTGCCAAAATAGCACAAAGGTATGTTTATCTTGCATACCACATCTGGACTGATAAGCTTAATTGATACAAAACACAGTCTTTGTGGTTTTTTTTTGTTTTTTTTTTTTTGTTTTTTTTTTTTCTCCAGTAAATTATCATGCATGTGAGCTGTGCTTTTCAAATTCACTTATACCAGTAGACCTCCTTGGAATTTTTTGGAGACTGACTAGCGTTTCTGACTCAGTATTAATAAAAAATTAATAAATTTAACAAAAGCTCAAGTTTCTAAATTAAACAAACAAAATAGAACAAGAAAAACTTACATGTCATATAAGTGAGAAAGAAAAATCTGCAATGCTCACTCAAAAAGCTTCAAAAAATGGCATTGAAGTTCATCTTTAGTATAATAAAATTAATTCATCTCCAAATAGCATGTTGTCATTTTATTCTTTAAAAATGATCTTACAGAAGCGGCCAAAAACCTTTTAAAGAGCAATTGAATTCTTCTAACTCCTGTTAGAAGCTTTGTCTCTGTAGTCACATGATCTGCTTTCTGATTTTAGTGTTACCGCCTTTTAACAATATTTCATTTCCCCTGGGAAAAAAATTCACAAAAAAAAAAAAAATTTCAAGACAAGCATGTATGCATAGCTTTTCAAGAAAATATAATCTCATTTTTAGAAATGCAGAAATCCTTTTTAAGTAGAAGACTTTTTAAAAAAATATGTTCATTAAAAAGATCTAATAACAGAAGTCCCACTATATCCATGGGCTGCTTGTTGCAGTGCTTAACTGTCTCTACAGTTTAAGAAACTCTTTGTCTTAAACTATTTAAGTCTTTCTTTCTGCAAATCAAGTCAGTTGTGATCTGTTGTGTCCTCAGGTAAAGTGGAGACAATGAATTGTCTTTCTAATAATCATCCACATATTTGAAGGTTATTTTAGTGTCATCTCTTGGTCTCTTCTAGACTAAATGAAGTGGTGCTTTCAGCCTTTCTTCACAGGTTGTTCTTCCTAAACCACTTATCATTATTTTTCCTCTTCTATTTTGTTCCAGCTTTCATACAGCTTCGACTTTGGTGTGCAGATCTTAGCATAACCATGCTTCTGAGGCCTTGTCAGTGTTAAAGTGATCAGAATAATTTAAATTATTACCTTCCTCCAAAAATACTTTTATTTTTTCTCCATAATTATAAAGGAAGCTTGTCATTATTTGTTCATTTGTAGTTCAGACTTGCATCTTAGGAATGTGACAAAAAATGTGATATGTGGACCACAACTCTTTTTTAAGGAACCAGAGATAATACATTGTCTGGACTTGCAGATTATGAAACAGTGTTTTTTTCTTTTTACACCTCTTCAGTGATATATAGTCATATAAAGAAATAGTATCCAATATCATAATCTATTTTACAGTAATTTAATTTAGTCTGCATCAGCTTCTGAGAATATTACATATAGAAGACCCTCCTAAACTAAACAAATATCACATCTCTTGCCTCCTTCTTTTTCATCAGGCTTGTAACTTTCTCTATTCCTCACATTTCACAGTTTATTCACTTGCCTTCCCTGGGCACATGAGACTTAACATAATTAACTCATACTATGAGTTTGAGCTGTTTATCACTTTAGAAATTATATGCGTTACTTATATACTCACACATGCACAAATATATATTTTAACTGGCCATGAAGAAGTATTTTCTACTAATCCTGAAGGTAGCCATATGATTTAAAGTTATTTAAAAGGCAGCTTATGGTGGTAAAATTCTGCATTCTCTATAGTACTTTAAGAATAAATTGCATGGTTGTTGAACTGAATTTATTTTTTCACAATGCTTTTATCTTATTTATGTACTTATTCCATAGCCAGAGAAGAGAATTGTCTTGACAGCTCTTTCTTCTACATGGAGACTGATTTTCATTTTAAGACACAACTATGAAACTCGACATTGCTGTTACTATTGATCATTTTCTCATTTGTAACAGATTCTTGCACATTATTACACTGAAAAAAACCAAAAAAGACAAACATTTTCACTTGCTTGCTTAAAAAAACCAAAAAAACCCAACAAAAACAAAGGCGTGTGTGTATTTCTCTTACATCTAGCAATGGAGACAAAGCAATACTTAATTCTCTAGATGCAAGTTCCTAAAAGAAAACTATACAGACTTCATAGAAATACAAAAACCTCTCTAAGTTTCTCTGCTTTTTTCAATCTTTTTCAGTTTTATTGGCAGATAGTTTGTGTCCTTAACTTTTCGCCTGGAAAATGTCTTAACTTTATTATTAGCCCTTAGCCACATGAAGCTTGCATTCCTGAAACTAAGTATAGGCGACTTCTGGGGAACTGAGAATTAACTCTCTTTTTATGCAGCTGCTTTGCAACACAAAGTAACCTCCAACAGGTTTGACATTCTCCACTGGAGTCAGCTCCTTTGCCAGACCTTATGCAAGTGAAAGAGAGGCTTTAATCCTCAGAGTTCCCCATTCAAGGGACCATTCAAGAAGGATTCCTCTGGCCAGTCCACCTGGGGGCTTTCTGTGTGTGTAACCTTTCCGTTCAGGAGTCCCATGTTGAGGATTCACATTAAATGATGCATTTGCTTAGCACTTTTTATTGTGACATTTTTAACTCTCTTTATGGTCATGGAAGTAGCACCTGAAGACACACCAGCTTACCTGGCAATCTATTATAACTGCTATGCATAGTGAAAGCAAAATCAGCTGTGCCTTATGGAAATACTCACCCTGAACTTCACAGATGATTAAGGTGTTCTCTGTCATAAAGTGACTGAACAAAACAAAACAAAGCAAAGCACTCAGGTCTGGGATTTGCCATAAAGGCTCAGCTTGTAGTATGTCTGGGGACATTATTCGATGAAAATTACAAAAAAAAAAAAAAAAAAGTATATGTCAGAATTAAAATAAATGTAAAAGCAGTACACAAGGAATTTAGGGAACGAATGAAAAATTGCTTTTCCTTTTCTTGTAGAGAAAGGGTTTTAAATCTAATACCAGTAAAAGAAACATCAGTGTTGACATTTTATTAAAAAGGGAAGGGAAGTTCCGGGAAGGGAAGTTCTGGGAAGGGAAGGGAAGGGAAGTTCCGGGAAGGGAAG